>CAJGYO010000898.1:0-179770 GCA_904845875.1 Miscanthus lutarioriparius | reverse complement strand
TTGATGAATGGAGATGAGGGCGGTGGTGTAGGAGGCGGCGACATTGGTCAGCCCGAAGGGTACGGGATGGTGCCGCCGCCATGCTCGCCTCCGCTGTGAGCTGGCTCTCGAGAGGAGGCGGGACAGAGCTTGATGATGGGGTGTTCTTTTGCGCCACCGCCCTTTTCCCCTGCCGAGGCTTAAGCCGGACAGGTCCCCGCAGGACTCTGTGCTAGCAAATGGGGTATGGGATTCCGTGGAGCATAGATCGGCGCTCAGACTTATGCGTGGTGTTAGGGTGGACTCGCCACAAGGCCGCCGGCGAAGCTTGACGGGAGCAGCGGCCCGGCGCCCGTCATTCGCTGCTGCAGGTGCCGGTGCAAGACGTCATTGTCGGTTGATGGCGCTCTGGGTGAGAGGAGTACCATGTTGTACTCGTGCCCTAGAGACATGAATTCTAGGCTCCCGAACCAGACGATCGTCCCGAGACGCAACGATCGCACAGGATCTGCCATCCGGAATCTGGTGGGATGACTAAGCTGACATGCAAAGGCCCCTACCTGGCGCGCCAACTGTCGGTGTTTCAGAACCGGGGGTCCTTAACCGACTAGTGAATTTGTGCTGCGTGCTCCCAATTCCGGATGGAGATGCAAAGAGACCCAAGGTTTATACTGGTTCGGGCAATGGATGCCCTACGTCCAGTCTGAGAAGGTGTTCTTGTATTCCTTGCACCGGGGTACTCGTAGTAGGGGGTTACAAGCTAGGCGAGAGAGGGAGTTTGTCTTAGATCTCTGTGAGGGGAGGTGATATGAATTACAGAACGAGGCGTGTTGTTCGTGCGAGTATCTGTGATTCTATCCGTCGTCTTGGAAACGGTCCTGGCTGCCTCCTTTTATAGCCGCAGGGAGGAAACCAGGAGTACATAAGAGAGCTACACGTGGAGCAAGGACTATTCGATGACGTATTTACTCTTGGAGCAGCATGGCGTTGTCGTGGGAGTTCTCGTAGATGTCTAATCGGTATGGTCTTCACTGCAAGTAACATGCTGCGCATTTATTGACTTGGTGGATTGTAGAGGCTCGGCGGCCTTCATAGCCGGTCGTGCCGAGGCCTGTCGTGCCGAGGCCTGTCGTGCCGAGGCCTGTTGTGTCGAGGCCTGCCGTGCCGAGGCCTGAGAAGTGACCCAGATGCAGATGCGGGTCTCAGCAGCCATCAGGCGGAATAGTGCGAGACGTGCGCCCTCGGGGATACTGATACACTGTATTGTCGATGAGGGATGGTAGAAAAGGTGATCTCGACCGTTGTCCCGTCGCTCCCGCTGCGGCCAAGACCGCCGATCGTGGCTTACGAAGCGGTGCGGTGGCGCGATTAATCGGATCTGCGACACCGCCAGAGATACTTTTTGAGGCGGAGGCGACGAGGTTGCGGGACGAGCCCGGCCTTGGGCGAGGCGGAGCGCGCCATTGGTCGAGAGGCCCTCACCGGGGTCTCGGGCGAGGCGGACGGGCGAGGCGGACGGGCGATCAATGGATCCGAGGCCCTGTCGAGGGGGCTCGGGCGGGACGGAGCGGTCGGTCCGCTGATTCCGAGGCTACAGGAACCCGCTCTGACTCCCCACGTTGCGATGTCCTTGGTGCAGGAGTTAGGCAGCACAGTGGTCGGTAACCCCTACTCAGTCTGCCGCAGATGGCGGCGGGAGGTTGACGCGATCGGGCGTGTAGTCGGTCACTTCACCGCATCGTGCCATCGTCGGCGTCTGCTTGAGTGGTTGGGTGCTTGGATGCGACGCTTTGGTCGAGCGCTTTGGTTGAAGAGGCGCCACGGGCCGGTGCCGAGCCGCCTCGCTGCTCGAAGAAGATCGGCACTTCTTCCGAGGCCCCGGCGGGGCCTCGACGAGTGGGCCTCGGCGAGGCGGTCTCGGGCGAGTCGGAGAATCATTTGCTTCCGCTGGGGCTCGGCGACAAGGTCTCGGGCGAATCGGAGATTTCGGCCGAGACCCCGTTTGTTCATTCCGTTGGTTCTGTTTTTAGGGTCTAAGCAGTTCTTCGATCTTTGCTTGGGGTACCCTATTTTCTGGTATCCGACACCTTGCTACTAGTTTTGTTATTTAATTCATTTCAGTAGGTGCTGGAGCCCCTCCTAACTCCTAAAAAACCAAAAAAAAAACCTATAAGCCAATAAGATCCAACAACTTCAGACAGCATATAAGCTCAGGGTAAACAATAGTCCTTGATCGAAAGAACCATTTCAAATTATTGTTCATTGGGCTTAATTCTAACTGAAACATCACTTATTTGACTAAGTTTTTTTTTAAAAGTATAGTAACACCTTTAGTTCTAAATAAATGCATTATAAAATATAGTATTTCATAAAAAATAGTAAAACTAATTTGATGTCGTAGATGTTAGTGGATTTTTTTATGAACTTAGTTAAAGTAAAAAAAAAGAGGTGTGTTTTGGATGTATAAAACAAACTAATAGGAGTAAAAATCTTGTCGCAGTTCCCTTGCAAACTAGTATTTTAGTAAGATTCTTGTAGATACTAGTATACTCTCTCCGTCATTGAATAATAGATTCCTAAAATGTTTAGGACATATTAGTATGACATACAAAAGATCATATTATCCTTTATTAACTAGAGTAGTTGTGCACTGCTCGGTGATTGTTCCAATAGCACACTAATTATAGCATTTACTATAAACATCTAACTGCAAAAACTCAACGCTGAATTGAAAAATGAGAGAGGGTGCAATAAATGCGAGAAGACTTTAAGAAAAATAAATGAGCTGGTGAATCATTCAACCTCCTAAATTCAATAATCTAGAGTATTTATTGAGAGATAGAGGGAGTGCTCATTTTCGGGTGGTCCGTCTCTCTTGCTAATTTTTATGTATTAGGTCGGTCTTAGTGAGGGTTTCATGGCTCAGTTTTCAACACATCTATATTTTGAAAAACAGTACAGAAGAGTTTTATCTCTATGAAACTATATCTGCTCTCATAAAATTTTCATCGTCTCTCTTCGTCAATGCAATTGAGATGCAATTAAGATTGGCCTAAATGCAGCGAAGGAACTCCCTCTCTCTTGCTAATTTTCAGGGGGTCAGGCGGTGGTTGCTTCGGGTCGAAGGTTTGACCTGGGTAGTAGATGGGATTGGACGACCTTCGGACGGGATTGCCACCTCACTGTGACGAGGCTGACATGCTCCTCCAACTGATCAGATTCAGATCAGGCCAGGTGGGGCCCGCCCGTGACTTCTCCCCGTCACCCTCGGCTGTACTCATATTTGTATGGCGCCGATAGCTGTAAAAGCACGTGCCTACAAAATTCCACCTTCAGAAATATCCCCTCAGTCCTAAAATAACACTTTCTAAACAGTCAAACAGTTTTAATTTTAATCAAATATATAAGAAAATTTTAATATTTATGATACATAATCAGTATCCGTAGATGAATTATTAAATATATTTTTATAATAAATTTATTTAGATATGTAAACATTAATATTTTTTCAATCAATCTCTTATAGTAACACTTATTTTGTGATGGAGTATGGAGGAGACCTAAGTACAACAGTAATAAATTTAAAAATCTCCTCGTTACACAATATATTATACACATACTACTGCCCATACTAGAAAGAATACTATTTTCTTGAGGAGTCAACTTTACCAACATCTATACGAAAAATTACTAACATTTTTATATCAAATAAATATCATTTGATTGATTATGACATATATTTTTATAGTAATTCTATTTAGAGATATAAATATTGATAATTTTCCATGTCTTCTTGATTTCAGTTGTCTGATCTCTCATGCGATGGGTTTCAGACAATATTTATTGCTTTGCTGCTAACCGTTGATAGAAGGAAGAATAGAGCACATGACTATTGTTAGGAGACTCTGCCTGACAGTTTGGAAAGAAAACAAGCGCCTATTTAATGGCATGTCCCTATTTTTGACTAGTCACAAACCTAGAAATGTTTTTTTAATGGAGAGAGTACATAGTAGTATGTGTCGGTGCGGGACCCACGGGATACCCCGTAAGGAAGGGAGAATATCTAGTCTAACTAGTATTCTTCCCATGTAATCTTAGTAGTAGTATTATTCTGTAATCCTACTAGAAATTCTTATGGTAAACCGACTAGAATTCTGACCTCCTGACTATATAAAGGAGGGCAGGGTCCCTAGAGATGGGAGGATCACGACTTTTACAACTGTAACAACACAACTCCAGACAATCAATCCAACGCAAGGGCTAACGCCGACTGGACGTAGGGCTATTACTCGATCAGCGATCGAGGGTCCGAACCAGGATAAATCGACTGTCTCTTGCGTTCACCGTCGAGTTCCACATACGCTGAAGTCCGAACATACTGCCCCGGGTACCCCCGTGGCAGGCTATCGGTGGTCAAACATCGACAGCTGGCGTGCCAGGTAGGAGCTTTCGGTGAATTTGCATCTGAGAGCTCGATGGACCTCGGCAGCATGATCTTCTCGACGGGATCAACCTTCATCTTCGGCTCATGGATCTGCGAGGCGGACGACAATGGCAAGCTCAAAAGCCGTCTCCTCGAAGATTTGAATCACCATGAAAACCATTCTATTTCGGCGACTACGACAGGTCAACTCACTGGAAGATTCGCGCAGCTCGAGATGTCCGATTCGATTCAGATTTTGCGACTTCGCGCATCCGATTCAAACTCAGGTTCCGCATCCGAAGTAAAGTCTTACCCGAGTTCTTCTGAGAAACCGAGTTCTTTTCCGATGGGGCTTAAGAACGCGGCTTTGGCCTATCAAGAATACAACTCGGAGTACACTCAGAGTCTTTCCAAGAAGTCAGATCCTTTTCCGTTCGGACTCCACAACATGGCAACATCTTATCAGACACGGCCCGAAGAATTCCTCGATCCGGTGCTTAGAATGCCATTGATGGGAGCTCAGGAAGGTCTCGTGCTAACTATAACATCTCAAGACTGCATCGTCCACTGGCCAGGCTCTATTCCTGAGGACAGCAGTACCCAACTGGTCGGCACGACGACAACAACAATTCTACCCTACCAAGAAGGAGCCTCGATCTACGACCTTGAAGCCTCTACTAAAGTTATCAGCAACTCCGACAGTGTGGAAACTAACATCGATAACAGAACAGTTCACACACGGGAAGTACTCATGGTTCGCCGTCCTCGATCACCATTGGTCCCCCTAGAAGCGCCCGATGTCGGATGAATCAGAATCCAACATATCACCCTTCGTCCAGGACTACGATGATGAGACCGAGACTCAGAAGCAAGCCAGAGAAAGAAAAAACAAGTCGAAACAAGGATGCCAAAACCGTGCTAGACAGCGCAAGGAAGCTTGGATCAGATATGAGTCAGAACTGGCCGAGTACAGTAGAAGAAAATCAGAACGAGAAGTCGAAGAAAGGCGCACGGCAAATACACCCTACGATAAGATCAGAGAAGCACTAGAAGAACTCAGAGCGACTTCACATCCCAGTGAAAAGCAAGAACAGCTCCGGGACTTTCTCCGGTCAGCGGCCCTGAGGACGCACGACGGAAGGACCCGCTCAAGACTACCCGCCAGGTCAACGTCTCATAGGCAAGAAGATCAAAATCAAAGAAAGTCCGCTTTCGAGAGACTTGGACCAAGTGAAAGTCATAATAGAGAAAGTAGAAGGGACCATAGCCAAAACTACCGAGCTGAACAACCAAGAAAGACCAGAAGTAAAACACCTGCTCAGACAACCTCGCAGAACTACTCTCATCAAAACAACAGTTGGCCAGAAGGAGGAGCCGAATCAGAGTACAAAGAAGTTGGAACGCACGATAGATTCCCCTGTTTTGCAAACAGACTTGCTTCAATACGACTACCTCACAAGTTCAAGCCGTCCAACCACTCTAAGTATGATGGCAAGACTGAACCAAGGCAGTGGCTCAGGATATACTCGCAATCGATTGAACTAGCCGGAGGAGACGATGATATCAAGACCCTGTTCTTTTCCATGGCCCTCGAAACCATGCCCCTCCAATAGTTCGACAAATTAAATCTAGGATCAATCAGAAATTGGGAGGACTTGCAAAGAGCTTTCTGTGAAAATTTCGCGGGTATCATTACACACCCAATCACCCACGCAGAATTAAAAGGACTCAAGCAGAAAGGAGGTGAAAGTCTCAGAGATTATTATCGACGATTTGGCGAACTACGTGCTCAAGTACATGACATCACCGAACGAGAAGTAATTGAAGCTTTCTCTCACGGAATCATGTCTAGGTGGCAATTTTAGGACTTCTGCAAAGAAAACCTGAGAAACAATGAAGAATTCAGACAAACAGTAGAAAAGATGATTACTGTAGAAGAGAAGACACGAGAAAGGTTCCCGGATAAAAACAACCGAGACAACCCAGACAAGCAAAGTCATCAAAACAACAGACATCAGGAAAGAAAACATGGACCAGACAACACAGTAGCGATGGCTGACAAATCAAAAAAGTTTTCAAAACCCAGAAGGTATGACGACATTGAAAACATGCATTGCATCTTGCACCCCAATGGAAAGCACACCATTGAAAATTGCTACACCTTCAACGAACGATACACAAGAAAAGATAGTAAGGGGAACACTAAAGAAGACAGTCAGAAAAAAGAAGAAGACAACCATGAAGACAAGGGATTCCAAAAATCTAGGGGGACGGTAGGAGTGATCTTCGTCGGGGCCCCCATATTCCAGAAGCAAGCATGAAGAAAAGTTAGCTCTACGAACCATCATGGCAGCGGAGCCGGCTACTCCAAGATATCTTAATTGGTCACAGTATCCAATCCAGTTTTCAAGAGAAGACCAATGGACTAGCATAGGAAACGTAGGCCATTACCCACTGGTTCTAGATCCAACTATTGCCGGTATGACTGTCACCAAAGTACTAATCGACAAGGGAGCTGGACTCAACATCATCTTTTCAGAAACGCTAAGAAAGATGGGACTACAACTCGCCAGGATGATTACACCAACAAGTACACCTTTTTATGGCATAGTACCCGGCAAGGCAGCCATGCCATTTGGACAAATTACTCTACCAGTTATTTTTGGAACTCCCTCGAACTACCGTACAGAGTTCATCAAGTTTGAGGTTGCAGACTTCGATTCATCATACCACGCAATCCTCGGGCGCCCAGCACTAGCAAAATTCATGGCGATACCGCATTATCCGTACCTGTTGCTTAAGATGCCAAGACCTAACGGTGTCCTTTCTCTTCGAAGTAATTTGAAACGCGCTTTTGACTGCGACGTTCAGGCAATCCAAATTGCAGGCAAAGCACAAGCCGACAATGGTAGAAAAGAAATAGCCACTATTACAGCAGAAATAAGCCAAGAAGAACTAGAGATATCGGCTAAAAAGCCCAGCACCCTCGCACCACCAAAAGAAGCCGACGTCAAGCAAATCGACCTAGGCACTGGCGATCCCTCCAAAATAGCAACCATCAGCGCCCACCTCTCGGCAAAATAGAAACTCGCGCTCACCAACTTTCTTCGGGACAACAAAGATATCTTCGCTTGGAAGCCGGCCAACATGCCAGGTGTCCCAAGAGAGTTGGCTGAGCACAGAATTGATATCAACGAAGGCTCCAAGCCCGTGAAGCAACGGCTACGACGATTCTCACCCGACAAGAAGGCAGCAATTAAAAAAGAAATCACAAAGCTAATGACAGCCGGATTCATCAGAGAAATCCTTCATCCAGATTGGCTAGCAAACCCAGTTCTAGTACAGAAAAAGAATACAGACGAGTGGCGTATGTGTGTCAACTACACAGATCTCAACAAACACTGCCTGAAAGATCCATTCGGGCTACCACGCATTGATCAGATAGTTGATTCAACAGCAGGATCTGCCCTATTATCCTTTCTTGATTGCTATTCAGGATATCATCAGATCGCATTAAAAGAACAAGACCAGAGCAAGACATCTTTCATCAGTCCGTTTGGTGCCTACTGCTACAAGACCATGTCGTTTGGACTTAAGAATGCGGGTGCCACTTACAAAAGAGCTATCCAAACGTGCCTTGGTGATCAGATCAGCGAAAACGTAGAAGCATACGTGGATGACGTGGTAGTAAAAACAAAGAACCGGGATACACTGATTGAAGACTTAAAGCAAACCTTCGAAAACCTGAAAAGGTGGAGGTGGAAATTGAACCCAAACAAGTGTGTATTCGGAGTTCCTTCAGGACAATTACTCGGATTCTTGGTTAGTCATCGCGGAATCGAAGCAAGCGCCAAGCAAATTCAAGCCATAACAAAGATGGGCCCTCCTCGAAGTGTCAAAGATGTGCAGAAACTAACAGGCTGCATGGCGGCCCTCAATCGTTTCATATCAAGACTCGGCGAAAATTGTTACCTTTCTTTAAACTATTAAAGAAGACAGACAAGTTTGAGTGGACGAAAGAGGCCAATGAAGCTTTTAAGAAACTCAAGGCATACCTCACCTCCTCACCAGTTCTCACACCTCCAAAGAAAGACGAAGACATGATGCTATACATTGCGGCAACTTCTACCGTGATCAGCACGGCGATAGTCGTAGAAAGAGAAGAAGAAGGGCACATGTATAAAGTACAATGCCCCATATACTACATCAGCGAAGTACTATCAGAATCAAAAATCCGGTACCCGCATATACAAAAACTACTCTACGCCCTACTGATCACTTCACGCAAGCTTCGCCACTACTTTGAAAGCCACAAGATTACCGTGGTGACAGATTTCCCACTCGGAGACATCTTACACAACAAAAACACAACAGGGCGTATATCTAAGTGGGCAGTTGAACTTGGTGCTCTCAGTATCGATTTCACCCCACGGAAGGCAATTAAATCTCAAGCCCTTGTCGATTTTGTTGCCGAGTGGACAGAGATTCAACAACCTATGTCAAATAATATCTTTGACCACTAGAAGATGTACTTTGATGGATCACTCAAGCTAGGCGGAGCCGGTGCAGGCGTTCTCCTCATTTCTCCAGACGGAAAACAACTCAAGTATGTCCTTCAGATATTATGGCAAGCTACAAACAATAGAGCATAATATGAAGCCCTCATCCACGGGCTACGAGTGGCAATTACCCTCGGAATCAAAAGATTACTTGTATACGGCGATTCGGCAGTGGTCATCAACCAAGTCAACAAAGATTGGGATTGCACCAAAGAAAACATGGGTGCTTACTGTGCTGAAATACGAAAACTCGAGAAACATTTCCAAGTATTAGAAATTCTACATGTCCTGCGTGATTCCAACATTGCAGCAGATGTCCTCGCCAAGCTCGGATCAGACAGGGCAAAGGTCCCACCCAGCGTATTCATAGAAGACTTATCAACTCCCTCTATCAAACAACCCGGAGAGATAACACCTGAACTCCTAGACAAAGGCACCCAGATTATGGTAATCACCACCTCATGGACCTAGGTTTTTATTGATTATATCAAAGAGAATAAGTTGCCAGCGGATAAAGAGGAGGCTACCCGAGTTGTTCGCAGAAGCAAGAACTACATCATAGTGGGGGACAAGTTTTACAGAAGAATCACATCATCAGAAGTACTCTTAAAATGTGTCTCGTTTGAAGAAGGCAAAGAAATCTTAGACGAAATACACTCAGGTTGCTGCGGAAATCATGTCGCTTCAAGAACACAAGTCGGTAAAGCTTTCCGCACTAGATTCTACTGGCCAACAGCTCTAAAAGACGCAGAAGAACTTGTCAGAAAATGCAAAGGTTGTCAAATGTTCGCAAGACAAGCTCATGTGCCAACTCACAATCTCATCTGCATCCCACCCGCTTGGCCTTTCTCTTGCTGGGGGCTGGATCAAGTAGGACCTCTAAAGAAAGCAAAGGGCGGTTTTGAGTATATCTTCGTAGCAATTGATAAGTTCACCAAGTGGATTGAATACAAACCACTCGCAAAATACAGCGCAGCCAAAGCAGTCGAGTTCATCCAAGACATTATGCACCGCTTCGGCATGCCCAATCGAATCATCACAGATTTGGGTTCTCCCTTCACAGCTACAGAATTGCAAAGTTGGGCACAGGATTGCGGTTTCAGCATAGATTACGCATCAGTCGCACATCCAAAAGCCAATGGATAGGTAGAAAGGGCTAATAGACTCATACTTGCTGGATTAAAACCAAGATTGTATGAAGAACTAGTGGACTATAGATCCAAGTGGATTGAAGAATTACCCAAAGTAGTATGGGGGCTACGAACTCAAATAAGCAGAGACACCGGATACTCACCTTTCTTCCTAGTTTATGGGTCAGAAGCTGTACTACCTACCGATTTGATCTGGACGTCACTAAGGATAGAACAGTATAACGAAGGAGAAGCAAAACACACCAGAAGATTAGAACTCGACAGTACAGAAAAAGTCAGAGTAAACGCTACCCTTCAATCAGCAAAATACCTCCAAGGATTAAAGCACCACTACAACAAAAATACACAGCCTCGATCACTACAAATCAGAGACCTGGTACTAAGAAGAATACAAAAAACTAACGGACGCCATAAACTACTTAGTCCATGAGAAGGTCCTTTTATTATCGCAAAGGTCACCGGACCAGGCACGTACAAGTTGATAACTGAAGATGGAAAAGAAGTCAACAATACATGGCACATCAGCCAGCTAAGAAGATTCTACGCATCAAAGCCACAAGAGATCAACGTTCATGGTCAATAAAGATGGTGTTCCTCGACAACATATGTATTATTATGGCTCATCAACGTTTATGATCAATAAAGATGGTTTCTCGACAACATATGACTTATTATGGCTATCCCCGAGTTGTTTCCTAAAAGCAAAATTGCTGAAAATATGCCTGAGCATCCCGGCCGAGAGCAAAATAGCTAAAAAGATACTTGAGCCCGCCGATGAGGGTAGCTAACAAGCTAACACCTGAAACAAAAAGCAAAATGGCTGAAAATACGCCTGAGCATCCCGGCCGAGAGCAAAATAGCTAAAAAGATGCTTGAGCCCGCCGATGAGGGTAGCTAACAAGCTAACACCCGAAACAAAAAGCAAAATGGATGAAAATACGCCTGAGCATCCCGGCCAAGAGCAAAATAGCTAAAAAGATGCTTGAGCCTGCCGATGAGGGTAGCTAACAAGCTAACACCCGAAACAAAAAACAAAATGGCTAAAAATATGCTTGAGCATCTCGGCCGAGAGCAAAATAGCTGAAAAGATGCTTGAGCCCGCTGATGAGGGTAGCTAACAAGCTAACACCCGAAACAAAAAGTAAAATGGCTGAAAATACGCCTGAGCATCCCGACCGAGAGCAAAATAGCTGAAAAGATGCTTGAGCCCGCCGATGAGGGTAGCTAACAAGCTAACACCCGAAACAAAAAAAAAGCAAAATGGTGAAAAATACGCTTTGAGCATCTCGGCCGAGAGCAAAATAGCTAAAAAGATGCTTGAGCTCACCGATGAGGGTAGCTAATAAGCTAACACCCGAACCAAAAAGCAAAATGGCTGAAAATACGCCTGAGCATACCGGCCGAGAGCAAAAGAGCTGAAAAGATGCTTGAGCCCGCTGATGAGGGTAGCTAATAAGCTAACACCCAAAACAAAAAGCAAAACAACTGAAACTAAGCCTGAAGCATAAATCAGAGCAATTTTAAGACAAGACCCTCCAGCTCCTTGTGCCAAAAAGCAAGAGGCTCGAGGGCTACACTCAGATGAATGTACTTTTTCTTCAAAAAGAGCACAAACCACTCGAAGACCCCAAGAAGCGCTACATGGTCTCGCTCACCAAAGCACTCAGACGACACTTGTACCTCTCGGCAGGACCTGAAGGAGCAAGACGAGGCTTCCAGAGCTCAACCATGAAGTGCTCGGGGGCTTACCGATCCTAAGAAGTTTTTGCAACCAGGGAAAGAGACAAATGCTGGACACAGCTCGAGTTAAGCAAAAAGCTGAAAAGAAGAGGCTGAAGATACTTGAGATCGCTGGACCTAAGTCCTTTTAGTACTAACAAGAGCCCAACGTTTGTTAAGACAATGATCTATACCGAGTTGTTTATACGACGCAGACGAAAGCCAGACAAGCACTCGACGGATCAAGAAAGTCTGCCAAGAAGAGCACTCGACATCTACATACACTGAGTGATTCGCACAAATGAAAGCCAGAACAAACAACTACTTGATCACTTGGACAACTCATTTAAAGAATAAGCAAGGCAAAGACATCCAGGCAAAGAAGACATGAACAAAAGTAAAGAGTCTTCATCCAAAAAGAAGTATAATATCCTGTTACAGAGGCCGGAGTATTAAGGTCAATTACATCAAGCATCATCGTCAGGGGAAGAAACATCAAGATTAAGATTATCTACAATCCTACTGGCTAAGTCTTCGACCTCAGGCTCTGCCCTTTCAACAGCATCCAAATACTCTTGACTCTCGGCTTCATCTGCAACCTTGGACAAAGGGAACTCCGGAGCAAGAACCCGGACCTGGGCAAGGACATTTCTGGTACATAAGCGGGCGCACCTCTTCATGAACTTCTGGAAACGAGTCGGAACTTGGGGAATAAATTGAGCCCAAGGTTGACCATCATCTGCTGGAGTCCGGAGAAGGTCGGCTACTAACCGAAAACATTTCCACAAGGCATTCCAATTCTCAGTAGCCGTTGCCGACTTACTAGTCAAGACTTCAACGGTTTTTTGGGTCTGCACAAGATCCCTGTCAGCTCCACGCTGAATCAACTTAGCAAGCACGAGTTCTTCTTCAGCTCGAGTAATTACCTCCTCAGCCCTGTTGTGGTTAGTGCGAGCAAGTGTCTTCATCTCCTCGATACCCTCTGAGAGCTTCTGCTTTTCAACTCGAAGGGCTAGGCCAGGCAACAAAAACAAGTCAGCGGAAAGGAAAATCAGAGTACAAAAGAAAAACAAGTCAGCAGAAAGGGAAGTCAGAATACAAAAGGAAACAAAAAGAACCCACAATACCTTTGCACTCGTTCTTCATGGACTCCACCACAACATCCTTCTGCTTCTCTGCCTCTACCACCCGGGCATGAAGAGCCTTCTCCTCCTTTTGGTGCGTTTGACGCTCAGTCTCCATCTCGGCTCGACAGAGATCAAGCTCTACCTTTAGGGCGCTTACCTCAGAAGACAACTTTTTCTCGTTTTCGGACAAGAAAAAGAAGTCAGTATGATCCCGAGAAAAAGACTAAACAAAAAGAGAGAGAGAAAAGGCATAAGAACAAAACAAAGATGAACATCCAAAGAAAGAACTCCAAAAAAACTTACCTGGAGCTTTTCACCAAAGGAAGTCGAAAGGGCCCCCTGGCAGCAGTCAACTCTAACAAACGATGAGTGGCATCAAACTGCAGCAACACATCATCGTCCAAGCGCTGACTGCTGGTTCCAAGGGGAGCAGAGGGAGAAGCCGGCGTAGGTAAAGAAGGCAAAACCAGGGCCGTATCCTGGGAAGCCCCGGCTACCTCCTCAGAAGTACACACCATCGTGGCCACGGTCACCTCCGGAGCAACAGGATCAGTGGCAGCAGGGGACCCAGCTTCCCTCGCAGCCACCTTGCCAACCGAGCATTCCAAGTCCTGAGACTCAGCGCACAGAGGCAGGTCAGAGGACTGAGAAGAAGTCGGCGGAGGGTTAAGGGAAGGCGAGGGTCTGCAATATGACAAGAAAAATCGATGATAAGAATATGAGTTAGGGAAAAACAAAAAGAGAAGCAAAGAAGCATAACAAGGAATCACTTACTCAGCTATCTTCTTCTTCATAAAACCAAAAGAAGACCTTACAGGAGGAACTTGTCGATGCGGGACCCACAGGATACCCCGCAAGAGAGAGAGAAGATCTAGTTCAACTAGGGTTCTTCCCATGAAATCTTAGTAATAGAACTATTAAGTAATCCTACTAGGAAATCTTATTGTAAACCGATTAGAACTCCGGCCTCCTGAATATATAAAGGAGGCCAGGGCTCCTAAAGAAGGGGACAATTGGTACGACATAACACTTCATAATCAATCCAACACAAAAGGCAAACGCCGACTGGACGTAGGGTCGTTACTCGATCTACGATCGAGGGCCTGAACCAGGATAAATCGACTGTCTCTTGCGTTCACCATCGAGTTCAGCATACGCCGAGACCTGAACGATACTGCCATGGTACCCCCGTGGTAGGCTATCGGTGGTAAAACATCGACAGCTGGCGCGCCAGGTAGGGGCCTTCGGCGACTTTGCATCCAAGAGCTCGATGGACCTCAATAACATGATCTTCCCGACGGGATCGATTTTCATCTTCGGCTCGTGGATCTGCGAGGCGCATAACAACTCTGACAAGCTTCAAAGTCATCTCCTCAAAGATCCGGATCATCATGAAGAATCCTCTATTTCGACAACTTCGACGGATCAACTCATCGGAAGATTCATGCACTCATAATACCCGATTCGAATAAGATTCCATCCGACTCGAATTCAAGCTCCGTATCCGAGATGAAGTCTTATTCGAGTGCTTTCAAGAAGTCGAGTTCTTGTTTGGCAAGATTCCAGAATACAAACCAAAACAACTCGGATTACCCTCGAGTTTTTTCAAAAGGCCGAGTTCTTTTCCATTTGAAATTTGGACAACACGACAAAATCCTATCGGGGACAGCTTTGAAAGGTCTTTCAAATCAACACTTGGGATACCAGCAGCGACAGAGCTCGGGGAGGGCCTCGTTCTAACGATAACATCGCAAGACCGTATCATCCACTTGGCCAGGATCTGCATTCACGAGGATAGCGAAACCCAACTAGTCGGCTGCGACAACGGCTATTCTACCTTACCAAGAGGGAGACTCAATCTCTGACGTCGAGGCGCTGCTTTCAAGTCATCAAGAACTCCGACAAAGTATGACAACTAACGACAATAACAGAACAGCTCACGCACGGAAGTGTCTTGATGGTTCGACGCCTCGATCGCCATTAAACCCCGAAGCACCCGATGTCGGTCATCGATGAATCGAATCCAACATATCACCCTTTGCTCAGGCTACGATGGAGAAACCGAAAGTCGAGAGGCGAGGCTCGAGAAAGGAAAAACAAGTTGAAACAAGGAGCGCTGACACACCTCGGCAATAAGTGAGAGAAGCTGGACTAGATCTGAGTCGAAATTGGTGAATACGATAAAAGAAAATCACAACAAGAGGCGAAGGGAGACGCACAAAGGAGTACGCCTTACGATAAGATTCGAGAAGCATTAGAAGAACTCAGGCAACTTCACATCACGGGAGAAATACGAACAGCTCGAGGACTTGCTCCGGTCAACGATCCCAAGAACACATGAAGAGAGAACCCGATCAAGAATACCGCCAGATCAACAACCCATAGGCAAGAAGATCAAAATCAAAGGAAGTCCGCTTTTGAAAGACTTGGACTAGGCGAAAGCCATAACGGGAAAGCGAGGAGGAACATAGTCGGGGCCATCAATTTGAACAACCAAGAAGACCGAGGAGTAGGGCCTACCCAGACGACCTCGCAGAAATTATTCCCATCAAAACAACACTTGGCGTAAGAAGGAGCGAATCCGAATTCAAGGAAGTCGGAACGCATGATGATTCCCCCATGCTTTTGCAAACAGGTTGGCATCGATTCGATTACCTCACAAATTCAAACCGTCTAATCACTCCAAGTATGATGGCAAAACCGAACCAAGACAATGGCTCGTAATATATTCACAATCAATTGAACTAGCCGGAGGAGACGATGATATTAAAACCTTGTTCTTCCCCATGGCACTTTGAAACGATGCCCCTCCAATGGTTTGATAAATTGAACCCAGGATCGATCAGAACTTGGGAAGACTTGCAAAGAGCTTTCTGCGAAAATTTCGTAGGTATCATCACACACCCGATCACTCATGCCGAACTGAAAGGACTCAAGCAAAAGGGGGGCGAAAGTCTCAGAAATTACTATCGGCGATTCGGTGAACTGCGGGCTCAAGTGCATGACATCACCGAACGAGAAATAATTGAAGCTTTCTCTCATGGAATCATGGCAAGGTGGCAATTTCAAGATTTCTGCAAAGAAAATCCGAGAAACAATGAAGAATTCAGACGAACAGTAGAAAAAATGATTACTGCAGAAGAAAAAACACGAGAAAGGTTCCCGGATAGAAGCAATCAAGACAACCCGGATAGGCAAAATCATCGAAGCAACGGACATCAAGAAAGAAAGCGTGAGACCGGACAATACCGTGGCAATGGCCGACAAATCAAAGAAGTTTTCTAAACCGGTAAGATATGAAGACATTGAAAACATACGTTGCCCATTACACCCTAACGGAGACACACCATCGGAAGTCGCTACACTTTCAATGATCGATACACGAGAAAAGATAGTAAGGAGAACACCAAAGAGGACAATCACAAGAAAGACGAAGACAACCACGAGGACAAAGGATTTCAAAAACCCAGGGGAACGGTAGCAGTAATCTTCTCAGGAGCTCCAGATTGCACAAGCAAACGTCAAGAAAAACTAGCACTACGAACCATCATGACAGCAGAACCGGCTACACCAAGATATCTCAATTGGTCACAATATCCAATCCAATTTTCAAGAGAAGACCAATGGACTAGCGTAGGGAACGCAGGCCATTACCCACTGGTTTTAGACCCAACTATTGCCGGGATGACTGTCACCAAAGTACTAATCGATGGGGAGCTGGATTGAACATCATCTTTTCAGAAACTCTAAGGAAGATGGGACTACAACTCGCTGGGATGATTACACCAACAAGCACTCCCTTTTACGGAATAGTACCCGGCAAAGCAGCCATGCCACTCGGACAAGTTACTTTACCCGTCACTTTCGGAACTCCTGTGAACTATTGAACAGAGTTTATCAAATTTGAGGTTGCGGACTTCGATTCGTCATATCATGCAATCCTCGGACGCCCAACAGCAAAAATTCATGGCAATACCACATTACCCGTACTTATTGCTTAAGATGCGAGGACCAACGGTATCCTTTCTCTTGAAGCGATTTGAAGCGTGCTTTTTGATCTACTGACGTTCAGCGATCCAAATTAAGCAAAAGCACGGGCCGACAATGGGAGAAAACAAATAGCCACAATTGCTGCAGAGAGATAAGCCAAGAAGAATTAGAAATACCGCTAAAAAGCCCAACATCATCACACCACCAAAAGAAGCCGACGTCAAGCAAATTGATTTGGGCATTTGGCGATACCTCCAAGACAAAGAACCATCGGTGCTCACCTCTCGGCAAAATAGAACTCGCGCTCACCAACTTTCTTCGGGACAACAAAGATATCTTCGCCGAAGCCGGCCGACATGCCGTGTGTCCCAAGAGAGTTGGTGAAACCTAATTGATGTTAATGAAAACTCCAAGCACAGTAAAGCAGCTGACTCTGACGATTCTCACCCGACAAAAAGCGATTAAAAAAGAAATCACAAAACCGATGGCGGCCGGATTCATCGGAGAAATCCTTCATCCGGATGGCTAGCAAACCCGGTCCTTGTGCAAAAGAAGAACACAGATGAGTGGCGTATGTGTGTCGACTACACGGATCTCAACAAGCATTGCCCAAAAGATCCATTCGGGCTACCACGCATTGACCGGATAGTCGACTCAACAAATGGGTCCGCCTTTGTTATCCTTTCTCGATTGCTATTCGAGGTATCACCAGATCGCATTAAAAGAACAAGACCAAAGCAAGACTTCTTTTATTACCCGTTCGGTTGCTTATCATTACAAGACCATGTCATTTGGACTAAAGAACGCACTGGAGCCACATACCAAAGAGCTATACAAACTTGCCTTGGAGATCAAATCGGTGAAAATGTGGAGGCATACGTGGATGATGTAGTGGTAAAAACAAAGAACCCGAACAAAGCATGATTGAAGATTTAAAGCAAACATTTGAAAACTTGAAGAGATGGAGATGGAAATTGAACCCAAATAAATGTGTATTCGGAGTTCCTTGAGGCAACTACTCGGATTTTTGGTCACCAACGTGGGATTGAAGCCAAGACCAAGCAAATTCGAGCTATAACAGAAAATGAGGCAACCTAGGACTATCAAAGATGTTCGAAAACTAACAGGATGCATGGCGGCCCTCAATCGTTTCATATCAAGACTCGGAGAAAAGGGGTTACCCTTCTTTAAACTACTAAAGAAGATGACAAGTTTGAATGGACAAAGGAGGCCGATGAAGCTTTCAAGAAACTTAAGGCATATCTCACATCCTCACCAATTCTCACACCCCAAGGAAAGATGAAGACATGATGCTATACATTGCGGCGACTACTATCAGTCGTCAAGACGACAATAGTCGTGGAAAGAGAAGAAGAAGGGCGTGTGTACAAAATACAAATGATCGGTATACTACATCAGCAAGTATTGTCTGAATCAAAAATCCGGTACCCGCATGTACAAAAACTACTCTACGCCCTACTTATCACCTCACGCAAGCTTCGCCACTATTTCGAAAGCCACAAAATTACCGTGGTGACGGACTTCCCACTCGGAGACATTTTACACAACAGAGATGCGACAGGACGTATATCAAAGTGGGCAGTTGAACTTGGAGCTCTTAACATCGACTTTACCCCACGGAAAGCAATCAAATCTCAAGCCCTTGCCGATTTTGTGGCCGAGTGGACAGAAATTCAGCAGCCTTTATCAGATACAATCCTTGATCACTGGAAGATGTACTTTGATGGGTCGCTCAAACTAGGCGGAGCCGGTGCAGGCGTTCTCCTCATTTCCCCAGAAGGAAAACAACTCAAGTACGTCCTTCAGATATTATGGCAAGCTACAAATAACGAAGCAGAATATGAAGCCCTCATCCACGGGCTACGAGTGGCAATTACCCTCGGAATAAAGAGATTACTTGTATATGGCGATTCAGCAGTAGTCATCAACCAAGTAAACAAAGATTGGGATTGCACAAAAGAAAACATGGGTGCTTACTGTGCTGAAATACGGAAACTTGAAAAATATTTCCAAGGATTAGAAATTTTACACGTACTGCGCGATTCCAACATTGCAGCAGATGTCCTTGCCAAGCTCGGATCAGACAGAGCAAAGGTTCCACCCGGCGTATTTATAGAAGAGCTATCAGTTCCCTCTATCAAACAACCCGGTGAGACATCCAACGAAATTCAAAGCTAAAGGCGTCCGGATCTTGGTAATCAACACCTCATGGACCCAAGTTTTCATCGACTATATCAAAGAAAATAAACTACCAAATAGATAAAGCGGAAGCTACCCAAGTTGTTCGCGAAGCAAAAACTACGTTTTAGTAGGAGATAGACTCTATAGAAGGGCGACTTCATCAGAGTACTCTGAAGTGTGTTTCATTTGAAGAAGGCAAAGAGATCCTAGACGAGATACACTCGAGTTGTTGCATGGAAATCATGCTTTGCTTCAAGGACACTTTGTTGGAAAAGCATTTACTTTCGGATTCTCTTGCCCAACTGCTCTAAAAGACGCAGAAGAACTTGTCGAGAAAATGCAAAGGTTGCCAAATGTTTGCAAGACAAGCCCATGTGCCACTCACAATCTTATCTCGCATCCCACCCGCTTGGCCTTTTTTCCTGTGCAATTTGGATCAAGTGGGACCCCTGAAGAAAGCAAAGGGTGGCTTCGAGTACATCTTTGTGGCAATCGACAAGTTCACCAAGTGGATTGAATATAAACCACTCGCGAAGTATAGCGCAACCAAAGCAGTCGAATTCATCCAAGAAATTACGCACCGCTTTGGCATGCCCAATCGAATCATCACAGATCTAGGCTCCCCTTTCACAGCTACAGAATTCAGAAGCTGGGCACAAGACTGTGGTTTTAGTATAGACTATGCGTCTGTCGCACATCCAGAAGCCAACGGACAAGTAGAAAGGGCCAATGGACTCATACTAGCCGGATTAAAACCAAGATTATACGAAGAACTAATTGACTATGGGTCCAAATGGATTGAAGAATTGCCAAAAGTTGTATGGGGGCTACGAACTCAAATAAGCAGAGCAACAGGCCACTCACCCTTCTTCCTAGTCTACGGATCAGAAGCCGTACTACCTGCCGACTTGATCTGGACATCACCAAAGATAGAACAATACGATGAAGGAGAAGCGAGAACAAACAAGAAGATTAGAACTCGACAACTCGTAAAGAAGTCGAGTAAATGCCACCCTACAATCACCCGATACCTACAAGGTTTAAGGCGGCACTATAACAAAAGTACCCATCCTCGATCATTACGAGTTGGAGACTTAGTACTAAGAAGGATACAAAAGACCCGACCAGACGACATAAGCTCCTCGGTCCATGGGAAGGTCCGTTCATTGTCACAAAAGTCACCGGACCGAGCACATACAAGTTAATAACCGAAGATGGAAAGGAAGTAAGCAATACATGGCACATCGACCCACTAAAGAAGATTCTCGGCGTAAAAACAAGACATGCAAGCCACAAGGGACCAACATTCACAATCGACGAAAGACGATATTCTTCGACAACATATGTATTTGTTCATATTCATGATCAATAAAGATGATATTCATCCACACATGTCTTATCATGACTTCCAACGAGTTATTTACCGAAATAAAAAGCAAAATGGCTGAAAATGCGCTTTGAGCTTCCCGTAGAGAGCAAAATAGTCAAAACACGCTTGAGCCATTGATGAGGGTAGCTAAAAGCTAACACCAAACAAAAAGCAAAATGGCTGAAAGCACGCTGAGCTTCCCGTAGAGAGCAAAATAGCTGAAAACACGCTTGAGCCCGCCGATGAGGGTAGCTAAAAGCTAACACCAAAACAAAAAGCAAAATGGTGAAAAGCACGCTTTGAGCTTCGGTAGAGAGCAAAATAGCTGAAAACACGCTTGAGCAGCCGATGAGGGTAGCTAAAAGCTAACACCAAACAAAAAGCAAAATGGTGAAAGCACGCTTTGAAGCTTCCCGTGAGAGCAAAATAGCTGAAAATACGCTTGAGCCCGCCGATAAGGGTAGCTAAAAGCTAACACCAAACAAAGAATGAAGCCAAAACTAGTCAACCAAAACTGAACTCTAAAGGACCCTCCACTCTTAGTTCAAAAAGCAAGAGGCTCAAGGGCTACACTACATCCAGATAGGAATACTTTTTCCTCAGAAAAAGTACAAGCGCCACTCAAAAGGCAACACTCTATGCATTCTATGCCGAGTCATTTTCTCATAGCGCGGTGCCAACACAAAGATTTAACAAGCGCTACTCAAAAGGCAACATTCTATGCATTCTATGCCGAGTCGTTTTCTCATAGCGCGGTGCCAACACAAAGATTTAACAAGCGCTACCCAAAAAGCAACATTCTATGCATTCTATGCCGAGTCGTTTCCTCATAGCGCGGTGTCAACACAAAGATTTACATCTAACAAGTCACAGCACGGACAAAGCACTCGACAAGAGTCGTTTGATGAAGCAGACAGGACGATAACACACCGAGTCGTTTGGTGAAGCAGACAGGACAAAATACTCAGCAGGACAAGTAACTTCGACCACACCCAGGCAAACTATACATCAACAAAAATAAAGAATCTTCATTTAAAGAGGAGTGTAATATTACAAGAAGCTCCACAAGAAGCCGGTCAATCGGGTCAGGCATTATCATCAGGAAGGGAAATGTCAATATCTAGATTTTCTGCAACTCTACTGGCTAAACCGTCGACCTCAGGCTCCATCCTCTCAACGGCGTCAAGGTATTCTTGGCTTTCAGCTTCCTCTGCTATCTTAGATAGAGGCGCCTCGAGAGCAAGGACCCGGACTGGGCTAGCACATTTTGGTACATATTTGGGCACATTTCTTCGCAAATTCTTGAAACGACCGGAATCCATGGAATGAATCTAGCCCAAGATTGCCCGTCGTCCATTGAGTCCGAAGAACGCGTCGACTCTTGAACGAAAAAGATTTCCACAAAACATTCCAATTTTCGTGGCCGTCGCCAGCTTTCTCGGTCAAGCTTTCAATAGTTCTTTGGGCTGCACAAGATCTCTATCGACTCCGCGCTTAATCAACTTAGCAAGGGCAAGTTCTTCTTGACATGAGTAATTACCTCCTCGGCTTTGTTATGACTAGAACGGACTAGAGCCTTCATCTCATCGATGCTCTCCGAGAGCTTCACTTCTCATTTCGGAGAACTAGACAGACACCCAAGAACAAGTCAAGACAAAGAAAAAAGAAATCAAAATACAAGATACTGAGTGAGCCCATGGCACCTTTGCATTCATTTTTCACAGACTCCACCGGTCTCCGACTCCATTACCCGACACGAAGGGTTTTCTCCTCCTTTTGGTGCATCGGCGTTCTGTCTCCAACTCAGCCCGAGAAGGTCAAGATCGGCTTTTAGAACACTCACCTCGGAAGACAACTTTCTCTCATTTTCGATGAGAAAAGAGAGCCGAAATGATCATGGGAGAAAGATGAGCCAAAAGCAGACAAAAGAAAAATAAAGCGTAAGGACGAGGAAAAAGAGCATGCAAAAAAAGGAACGGCGGTAAAAACCTACCTGAGTTTTTCACCAAAAGAAGTCGATAGGCTCCCCAGTGCAGTCACTCCGATAATCGATGGGTGGCATCGAATGTTGCACCACGTCATCGAAAAAAGAAGGACCACCGGAAGCAAGAGTAGGGGAAGGAGAAGCCGGATGGAGCGAAGAAGGAACGACCAAAGCAACCTTCAGGGAAGCCGGAGTTAAACCCTCAGAAGGACCCGGCGCGACGGCCACAGTCACCTCCGGAGTGGCCAAAACCGCAACTTCGCCAGGTAGCCCTGAAGCCCCCACAGCGACTCCATCAACGAATCTTCAGAGTCCCGAGGCTCGGAACTTCGTTAGCACGGCGGGGAGGCGAGAGAAGAAGTCGAGGAAGGAGTAAGAGAAGACGAAACACTGAATAATGATAAAAAGGAGCGCCGATAAGAACCAGAGGAAGGAAAATAAAGGTCAAAAAGATAAAGCTGGAATCTACTCACCCGACCACTCTCTTCTTTGTGAAGCCAAGAGAAGGCTTCGCAGGGGGAACCCGGACGGTAAAACGCGTCCACGCCACCCGTGGCGAGAGCGGAATGGCTGGCAACGGAGCCGCGGAAGGAGCCGGAGCTGGAGCCACGAAGGAGCCGGGCTGGAGACGTGGAAGAGCTCCGTCTTGAAGGAGCGGTAGGAACTTCGATCTGGAGCTTCCAAAGAACTCGATCTGGAGCTTCGAAGAAGTCGAAGCAGGAGCCTCGGAAGAACCCGCTCCGGCCTCCGATTACTTCAAAAAAAATCAATACTAAAGGTCAAGATCAAGAAGAGAAATTCAATGCAACAGAATATGAAAAACAACTCACCGACGCGTGTGATGAGGGTACTTCATCATCTTCTTCATCCTCGACCAAAGAAACCAGAGCACTTCTTTGAAAAAATGAAAAGTAATCGGATCATGAGAGAGACAAGAAAATAAAAGAACAAAGAGCATTAAATGAGCTCACCTAAGAGCATGCTAGCAACAACTGGAGTACCTGAGAAAGTACTTGGTTTGCGAGGCTTCTTGAGAGACAAAGCGGATGATGAAGACCCATCCGTTCGCCCCTCTTCGGGATCTGCGAGGACCGCGAGGACTATACGAGAACATATTCTTCATATACATCAACAAATCCGGAAGAAACCCCAGGAAGAGCGGTAGTGGTTTGGGACTTACTAATTGCAGAAGTCCCAGCGAGTCTACCTTCAGTCTCCGCCACGACAGGGAAAGCGTCAGGAGAGACCGGGTCGACAAAGTTCCGCCCAAACTCCTGCGAAAACGGATAAAACACCGAGTCAAAGGAAAGCTAAGCAAGAGCAAACGCAGCTAGAGTGCATAAAGTACTCAAACAAAAAAGATAGACAACTCACAGCTGGGGGCGGGTTGTTGGCTGAAAACTCGGTGACAGCTAGGGGAATAACGCTCACCCCTTTCAGCATCTTCTGAAGACGCTTGAGTACCTCCTCACCGGTCAGCTCAAGAGCTGGGACCATGCGTGAAGGATCCTCGGCCCCGAATACTCAAAGCGAGATGTTCCGCTCCTTCAAAGGTTTGAACCCGTGACGAAGAAAACTCGAGACGATACCAAAGCCGGTCAAACCCTGCTACTTGACATGTTAATCCTATCAAGGAGCGGGTTGGATCACTTGAATCTCAAAGAAGCGATTCAAGTTTCTTGTCCCATCGGTCATTCACCACGAGGCGCGACCCGGGATGAATGGCAAGGAAGGGATTAAATTGGCGACATAAAACCACTCGGCGCGCCAATCTTTTCTGAAATCGACCGGATCATAGTCAAAAACTTAATTTTGAGACCACAGCGAAATCCGAATTCCACAACCGCCAAAACGCTGGTCTCTTCACGGCGGGGCTGAGGTTTCGTAAAAAAAAAAGCGAAAAAGAGACAGAGAAGGAGGATTCAAGGAAAGCTTCGCAAAGGTGAACAAAAAATGAAAGATGGAGAATGGCATTGGGGGTTAGGTGGTTCGGACTAATCCCAAAATAACCAAGGCCTGATGAAGGAAAGCGGAAGCGAGAAGGCAAAAGTCCGTAGCGGACAAAAGAAACGAAGAGGACAATCTCACGGGACCGGAGCTGGAACCCGATGTTCGCCGGAACCCTCCATTCAGCAATGACTTTGCTTTGGATCAAGCCATCGCTAACGAGCTCGCGCAGCTGGTCTTCGTTTGTTGTTGGGGCCGGCCAAACCTTCTGAGCAGCCCTCATAGCCACAAACTCCTGATTTTGGATCAATGAAAGGGATGATTCCTCGTCTACGAAGGTCGCCTGAGACTTGATTGCGGTCTTCTTCTTTCCCATGAACTGGTGGAAGCAAGAGAGGCGCTAAATAGGATGTAGGATGATGATGCTAGGGTTACGGCAGCGGTGGCGGCGGCGGATTTCTGAAAGCTAGGGTTTAAAGACAAGAGTTGGGCAGCAAAGGGTCTTTAAATAGATTTTTCAGCAATACAAACGGCCCACAAGGCCCGATAAAACACAATGTGGGAATGCGACGGTCCATTTACCGACGCAGTTAAAACAATGGAGGGCACAAATCCATACAACAGTACAAACCAACGGGCAGATTTCAGACTTATCCGTCCAGCACCACGGTAGGTTTATCAGATCGCTACAAGAACAACTCGCCAAAACAAGAAGAAAGAAGGAAGAAAGAAAAGGCTACCTCACAAAGGAACAAGAGAACCCGGTTATTTGAGAAAGAACCCGGTAATCTCATGGATAACGGGGATCGCAACAGAAAAGTAAGAGACAACTTAGAAGACAAGATTAGTTACATTACAAACAGAAGATTACAAACCTTAAAGACAAGATTCGTTACATTACAAGCGACTTCAAAAATAGAAGATTACAAATCTTACAAGACCCAACGAACTCGGCACTAAGAAAAGCGAGGTAGCAAAGAGGAACACACACACTAGGCTCTGGAACGACTACGTGTCCCAAATTGCTACTCGGAAGGACAAACCGCCATCAGACTCGCTTGTTTTCTTCAAAGGAAGGACCTTGAGTGCACTCAAAGGCGGAAATCGGCAACCTGGCGGAGACAACTTGGAGCGAGAAAGGCAAGGGGGCATCTGTCTACCCAAGACCGATGTGATCTCGCATATGGTGTTGATCTGCACCGGACACGGTCTCAAGACAGTGACGAGGATCAACCCAGAATCGCCAGATGGAGAAACGAAGCCCGCATCACAAGACTTCCTCCAACTACCACCACATACATCCTGGCACAATGCTGGCCCGGGATTAGCCCACCCTTAATCCCCAACCACAAGACTTCCTCTAGCTACAACAAAACACACAGGAACTACAAAATATGCCCGGGGGTTGCTCTACTTCACAAACTACCATGCTCATACCCACGAAGGTTTCAACGGAATATCCAATAGATGAAAACTAGCACTCCGGGACTGTATTTATAGACCAAAGGAGCGGCGCACATGGACCAGGAGCACCAATGAAATAAGCCTGACAAGGAACACAGTGAAAGGACAGGACTCAATAATGGACGACTTCAAAGAGAGGAAAAGCAGTGCTCAAGACGAGCATATTCGGAAGGATATACCATCACAGTACAACCCGTGAACAAAAAGCTTTTACACTCAACCACCACCATACAACTACATATGACAGCAGCAGACTATCAAAGAATACACCAAGACCTCGCATCCGAGTTCTTCCTGAACAAAACAGCACGGGTATACGCTCGGGGGCTCGGCTAGCATCACAGATTAATCAACACTAAGCCAGAGAATCCGGCACTCATTTCAACTACTCCCGGGGACTCAGAACCAAAGACAAAAGACAAAAAGTACAAGAAACTCAAGACTACAACGACGACAACGCATCAAGACTCTTCAACCGACTTCTTTTTCAAAAGAAAAGAACTCGGAGAAAGCACGAGACTGCGGGATACATAGCCCCAGAATTTTTTGAAGATAGGAATCTGGACCCTCCAACTTTTGCAAGCAAAAGCAAGAGGCTCGGGGGCTACACTCAGTGAGTGCAATTTTTATAAAAAATTGCATCCACCCAAAAAGAACCCGGACATAGGCTCAGAGGCTGCACACCACGAAACTACTCGGATGATGGTTTAATCCAATACTAAGGGACCGCTTCGGAAAGATACCACAAAAACTACTCGGATGATGGCTTAATCCAGGACTAAAGAACCGCTTCGGAAAGATACCACAAAAACTACTCGGATGAGGACAAGATTCAAATCTCAGGGATTACTTCAGAGCACGGATTTTCAAACAAACATAAAGGATCAAGACCCTCCAACTTTTTGTTCCAAATAGCAAGAGGCTCGGGGGCTACACTCAGTGAGTGCACTTTTTCTCCGAGAAAAAGTGCACGCCATCAAAAGACTTCCTCAACGCAGACTACTTCAAGACATTATGACAAAAAGAACCCGGAACGAGCCATATTCGAGTTCTTTTTGACAAAACTTCAACGAACAATCAGAGCAACTTCAAGACAAGATCCTCCAGCTCCTTGTTCCAAATAGCAAGAGGCTCGGGGGCTACAACCAGATGGATGTACTTTTTCTTCACAAAACACTCACCACTCGAGGGTCCCAGGAAGCGCTACAAGGTTTCACTCTAGAAAGCACTCGGATAACATTTTGTTCCAACCTAACAAGACTTGAAGGAGCAAAGCGAGACTTTCAGAGCTCAACCATGAAGTGCTCGGGGGCTTGTCGATGCGGGACCCACAGGATACCCCGCAAGAGAGAGAGAAGATCTAGTTCAACTAGGGTTCTTCCCATAAAATCTTAGTAATAGAACTATTAAGTAATCCTACTAGGAAATCTCATTGTAAACCGATTAGGACTCCGGCCTCCTGAATATATAAAGGAGGCCAGGGCTCCTAAAGAAGGGGACAATTGGTACGACATAACACTTCATAATCAATCCAACGCAAAAGGCAAACGCCGACTGGACGTAGGGTCGTTACTCGATCTACGATCGAGGGCCTGAACCAGGATAAATCGACTGTCTCTTGCGTTCACCATCGAGTTCAGCATACGCCGAGACCCGAACGATACTGCCACGGTACCCCCGTGGTAGGCTATCGGTGCTAAAACATCGATAGAACTATGGCAGCAAAAACGTCACCGCCACTCGGCGACAGGAACGGTGTAGCCGGTACCGGAGACTCAGAAGAACTCGATAACGGAGCTACAGAAGAACTCGGTGCCGGAGCCCCAGAAGAACTGGTACCCGACGACCGCTTACTACAAAGAAATCAAGACCAAAATCAAAACAAAGGAGGGGTTCAACAACAGGAAAACAAGAAAAGAACTCATCGACACGTAACAAGGGCCGCATCATCATCCTCTTCTTCCTCACTCTCGACCAAGGCCACCATAGCACCAGCTGAAAAAGGACAAAAGTACTCGATCAAAGACAAAAACAAACAATAAAAGGACGGAGTGTATTAATATGCTCACCTAAGAGCATGCTAGCTACAACTGGAGTACCTGGACGAGCACTCGACTGGCGAGACTTCTTGGCAACGGACAAACCAGAAGAAGAACCTTCAGCTCACCCCCAGTTTCCAACACTACGAGGGCCTCGAGGAACTAGACGAGGAACATACTCCATATATACATCAGAAACCACGGAAGAAACACCAGGAAACATTCTAGTGGTTTGAAATTTACTGGTTAAAGAAGCACCGGCAATCCCCAGTCCCCACAATGGCAGGACAATCATCAAGAGGAATTGGATCAGCGAAGTTACGCCCCAATTCCTATAAAAGAGTAAAACAACAAGACAAGGAAGATTAGGCAAAAAGTGGATACAACAAAAGACACACGAAAGTACCCGCATAAGAAAAGAACAACTCACAGTAGGGGGTGGGTTCTTAGCACTATACTCAAGGACAGCAAGCGGGACGACGCTTACTCCTTTCAGCATCTTCTGAAGACGCTCGAGCACCTCCTCATCAGTCAACTCAAGGGCAGGGACCATACGAGAAGGGTCCTCCGCCCCAGAGTACTCAAAACCGTAGTTTTCCCGCTCCTTCAGAGGTTGAACTCGGCGGCGAAGAAAACTAGAAATAATCCCGAAGCCGGTCAAGCCTTGCTGTTTCAGAGTACCAATCCTCTCAAGAAACGGCTTGATCGCCTGAACCTCAGCCGTTGTCATAGGGTTCTTATCCCATCGGTCATTAACCAAGGGACCAGATCCAAAGTGAACAGCAAGAGGAGTAAAGATGGCAACGGGTAAAATCCGCGCGGATACTAGCCCTAGATATCCATACCCGCGAGCAAAAATCCGTGCCCACGCCCACGCCCGTTAACCATCATGGGTAGAAAACCATGCCCGTGCCCGCTATCCGCGGATATCACATGCCCACGGGCACACCCGTGTATCCGCAAAAATGAAGCAACAAAGCACCCAACCATATCTTAATAGCAAGTAAGAAACAATATATCAAAAAATAAACGTCTATATCTCAACATTAGATAAAGTATGACACATTGACCATACAAGAGTCATCAAAAGTCTACATTAGTGTATCTCAAGTCATCACAAATTAACACGAATAAAGACATACAACCGTATATAGACTTATAGGGTCATTGATGCGGGTCTAGCGGGTTTGCGGGTGTGGATATCATTTTTCCATGCCCACGAGCAAATATCCATCGGGTTTAGAATCACGCCCATACCCGTGCCCGTGGGCACAAACTTAAACCCATATCCATGCCCATCGGGTTTTCTATCCGCGGGCACGTGGATATTTCATGCCCGTAGCCATCTTTAAAGAGGAGGAATCAAATTGGCGGCGTAAAACCAGTCGGCACGCCAATCCCTCACAGAATCAACCATGTCATAGTCAAAGAACTTGCTCTTAAGACCCTGGCGAAACTGAATCCCGCAGCCACCAAGAACGCTGGTGTCATCGCGGTAGGGTTGTGGCTTCAGACGAAAGAAGTAGCGAAAGAGAGAAAGAGAAGGAGGAATTTCAAGGAAGGTTTCACAAAGATGAACAAAGACAGAAAGATGAAGGACAGCATTGGGAGCAAGATGATTCAAGCTAATCCCAAAATAGCTGAGAAACCGATGAAGAAAAGCAGAAGCCGAAAGGCAGAGTCTGGCATGGATAAAGGAGACAAAAAGAATAATCTCACTAGGACCTAGAGCAGGGACCCGATGCTCGCCTGGAGCCCTCCATTCAGCAATGTCCTTGCTCTGGATCAGACCATCGCCAACAAGCTCGCTAAGCTGGTCTTCACTCATTGTCGGAGCCGGCCAAACCTTCTGGGCAGCCCTCATGGTCATGAACTCTTGGTTCTCGATCACGGAAAGTGATGACTCCTCATCCACGAAGGCTGCCTAGGACTTTCTCGCGGCTTTCTTCCTACCCATGTACTAGCGGAAGCAAAAAGGCACTAGGGAAAGATGAGGCTCAGACGGCGGCGCTCAGATGACGGCGACAATGGCGGCGGTGGATTTCTGAAAACTAGGGTTTCAAGGCAAAAGAGGAGCAGTAAAGAAGAAGAAGATGAAAGGCCTTTAAATAGATTTTACAGCAGTAAAACGCGGCCCACCAGGCCCGTTAAAACACGGTGTGAGAACGCAACAGTCCATTTACTGACACAGCTAAAATGACGGAAGGCACAAATCCACACAATGGTACAGTTCAACGGATAGATTTCAGACTTATCCATCCAGCAAAATGCAGAGTTACCATATTGCTGCAAAAAGAACTCATCAACCATGAAGCAACGGAAGGTTACCTCATAAGGAACATAACAACCCGGTACTTATAGAAAGAACTCGGGAATCTCATAAACAACCGGGACATCAGCAGAATAAAGAATAACAACTCAGAAGACAAGATTCTTTCCATTACAAATGACTTCAAAAGATACAAGATTACACATCTTATAAGACCCAACGAACTCGAAACTACGACATGCAAGGTAGCAAAAAGGAACCCGGACACAGCTAGACTCTGGAACGACTACGTGTTCCAAATTGCTACTCAGTAGAACAAACTGCACTCGGCAACACTGTTTTCTTCAAAGGACGAACGCAGTGCATCCAAGGCGGAAATCAGCAGCACGGCGGGACAACATAGACTAGGGGAAACCGGCAGGCATCTGTCTACCCAAGTCCGATGTGATACCGAATATGGTGTTGATCTGCACCGGACAGTATCAGGACAGGCGGCGAAGATCAACCCAGAACTGCTGGATGAAGGAATGCATCCCACATCACAAGACTTCCTCCAACTACCACCACGTACTTCCAAGTATAATGCCGCTGCGGGATTAGTCTACCTCTAATCCCTATCACAAGACTTCCTCCAGCTACGACAAGATGTACAAAAACTATAGAATACGCCCGGGGGCTGCTCTACTTCATAAACTATCATATTCAAGGCTACGGAGATTTCAGACCACGCAACAAAATGCTCGATGAATCAAAATAGCACACTAGGAGGGTATTTATAGACCAAAGAAGCGGTGCACATGGACCGGGAGCATCAACAGAGCAAACCTAACAAAGAACACAGTGAAAAGACAAAATTCAATGAAAGAAGACTCAGGCGTGAAGGAGCAGTACTCAAGAACGAGCATATTCGGAAGAATATACCAACACTGTACAACTCGTGAATCAACAGCATTTACTCTCAACCACCATCTTACAACTACATCTGACAACAGCAGACTACCAGAAAACATGCCAAGATCCTGTATCCGAGTTCTTTTCGAATAAAAGAACCCGGGTATATGCTCGGGGTGCAATAGGAAAGGTTTTCAGTCCTTTGAACAACTCAGATTCAAGACGGGGCTGCAACAGAAGAGGTTCTCAGTAACTTGAACAACTCAGAGTCAAGACCCTCCAACTCTTTGTTCCAAATAGCAAGAGGCTCGGGGGCTACACTCAGTGAGTGCACTTTTTCTTCATAAAAACACACATCACTCAGAAGACTTCCTCAAGACAGCAGTTTTCAAACAACATAAGATTCAAGACCCTCAAACTTTTTATTCCAAATAGCAAGAGGCTCGGGGGATACACTCAGTGAGTGCACTTTTTTCTCCGAAAAAGCGCACATCACCAAGAAGACTTCTTCAAGACAGATCACTTCAAGACCTCACGACAAAAAGAACTCGGACCTAGCTATATCCGAGCTCTTTTTGATAAAGAACCCGGGTATATGCTCAGGAACCCTTCAACGAAGAATCAGAGCTATTTCAAAAAAAGACCCTCCAGCTCCTTGTGCCAAAAAGCAAGAGGCTCGGGGGCTACACCCAAATGGGAGTACTTTTTTCTCCAAAAAGGTACACATTGCGCGAAGATCTCACGAAGCGCTACACGGTTTCGCTCAAGAAAGCACCCGGACGACGCTTGTCTCTGCTCGGCAAGACCTGAAGGAACAAGACGAGGCTTCCAGAGCTCAACCATGAAGTGCTCGGGGGCTTGTCGGTGCGGGACCCACGGGATACCTCGCAAGGAAGAGAGGAGATCTAGTCTAATTAGGATTCTTCCCATATAATCTTAGTAGTAGTATTATTCTGTAATCCTACTAGAAATTCTCATTGTAAACCGACTAGGATTCTGACCTCCTGACTATATAAAGGAGGGCATGGTTCCTAGAGACGGGAGGATCACGACTTTTACGACTGTAACAACACAACTCCAGAAAATTAATCCAACGCAAGAGCTAACGCCGATTGGACGTAGGGCTATTACTCGATCAGCGATCGAGGGTCCGAACCAGGATAAATCGACTGTCTCTTGCGTTCACCGTCGAGTTCCGCATACGCTGAAGCCCGGACATACTGCCCCGGATACCCCCGTGGCAGGCTATCGGTGGTCAAACATCGACAGTATGATCGGATTAACTATAGTTGTACAACTACAGCTACAGTGTTGTAGCAATTTTGATGTAGCTGCAGCCGTGGCTGCTTCTAGCGGAAGCGAGCAGGGTCTATAGATCTTGGTGCGTTTTTTACATAATGGAAAATAGCTCTGGCTTCAGCCTTCTTCGAGAAGCAACATTAGTCCACGCAAAAACAAGAAAAGACACCCAACATTAAAACTTATTACAAGGTTCTAAACTAGAGACTGAGACGGTATACAAAAGACCATCCATTAGACGCAAAAAAAAACTGCATGATACTTGAAGTAATTTTTTGTGAATTTGATCTTTGTAATCATCCAAGTGCTGTTGAACCTAGAACCGAAACCAGTGCGTCCTCCTGAATAGAACCTTGAAAAATGTTCTTAGGTGACCATTGTTAAAACGAAATCATTTCTTGTGAGCCACATTACGCAGCAAAGAGAGGCAGCCCCAGTCAATAATACTGTTTGTTGCCTCCCAACTTAGACCAACTATGAAATAAATGTAAGCTGCTTGTTGGTGGCTTGAAGCCAAACACCAAATAAACCGCTTGTCATAGAAAACGAGCATAATGACATTCAAAGAATAAATGTTGGATCATTTCAGACTTACTACAAAAGTAGCAAAGGTTACTCCCGTTCTAATTTATTTTAGTGAGATTATCCTTTGTAAGTAACACACCCTTTTTAAAAAACATATAAAAATCTTGACTATTAAGGGAATTGTGATATGCTAAATTTCCCGTGGGACATTAACTCCATTATTGACTATGTGTCTATACATAGATCTAACCAGGAATAAACCATTTTAATTTAAAGTTCCAAGCAAAAGAGTACCTATCATCATTTAGATTAACAAGTGCAACTCTTGCAACTAGGCTATGTCATTCCAACAGTTTGTTCCCAACTAGTGTCCTTCTAAATGATACATTGAGAGGGTTCAAATTCAGAACATCTGCTACTGTTGCTTGTTTCTTCTGCATAAATTCGGATATTGGTATTTTAGAGCCAGAGGGCTTGACCATTCATCTTTCAATAAATTAATTTGGGAATTAGTGTTTAATCTGATCCTTCCCAAATTAAGAAATTGATCTTTGACCTCCATAAGCCCTGCTCAGAACTGACATCCTAGTTTTTTTTCTTGCATTGGCTAAGCGTTTGGTTCCTAAGAAGATCATGTCATAATCCCTCCTCATTGCAAACATTGAAAAGCCATTTGCATAGGAGACATTTGTTTTTGCAAATCTAGATTTTGAATGCCGAAACCACCTTGTTCTTTTGGTTGGCACAACATGTTCCATTTGGCTAGTCTATATTTCTTCTTTGATGAATAACATATTATAAATACAAATGATCACATATATGAAGCTGTATTCACATCTACGAATACATACATGTTCAATTCCTTTAAACACCTTTTTTTTGGAATCATGCCGGTACACTTATTTTCGTTAAGAAAAGAAGCAACGAAGTTTTGGTAAGCCATGCCTATTCACAAGAAGTTACAAAGGCACACCTTTGGACACCTTCAAGCTATTTTGCCCAGATTTCCAAAGAAAATCACCGACACGAGGATACGACTTTGAAATAAAAAGTACTATTAATTCAAGTTGAAACACCTCGTGTGCTCCAGAAAACTCAAAACCTGTAGCATTAATAAACTCGTGCAGTTATGCTAGATAAAACGTCCATCATGCCAAAAAAAAAAAAAAAAAAAAAAAAAAAAGGAAGAAGGAAGAAAATGGAGAAACAGCGAGATGGGCTTTCATCTGCTGGGCTACCGGCCTATGAAAGCGTCCTTATTATCCGGTACATATCGGATGAGCCTTTGAGAGAGTGGTGGACTTTCAGACCTTGGACTGAAGAAGTGGCCAATGCTCCAATGGAGCTGCAGTTGTGTTTGGTGTTCAACGATACAAGCACGTCATATATACTCACATTACTGCAGGAGTATTTTTCTCTTTGGCTCAGTTACCTCTGCTTTGTAGTACTTCTTTGTCACAAACACGGCCCAAGAGCATGGTAGCTGCAGCTTATCTATAGCTCATAATAAAAAAAAAAGCAAAATTTCCGCCTTTTTTTACCTATTTTTTTGTATGGCCTTCTCTAACAAACTCCATGAATGTGAAAACTATTTCTATTCATCTCTCTACGACTCTTCTGTTTTATATACTAGCAAATATGCCCGTGCGACACACACGTGTTTATGAAAAATATTTCAAATGTAATGGAAATACTAATTGAATTCTCGATATATCATTTCATATATATCATAGACATTTCTTAAAATATAGAAATAGAATATCTCTATAGATAGGTTTAGACTCAATGATAGGGCCACGGCAACTTTCGAGTCAAAACATGTTACACATTAATATTTTTTGACATCGAGTTCAAACATGTTTCACAATAATATTTTTGGCTCGTATAAATACATTTGGCACTAATATTTTTCGAGTCCAAACATGTTACACATTAATATTTTTTTACATCGAGTTCAAATATGTTTCACAATAATATTTTTGGCTCGTATAAATACATTTTGTACTAATATTTTGGCTCGTATGGGCGTCAGAGTCCTTTTTAGCTTGCTTTTGTGTCAGAGTCCTCGAACAAGATAATTTGGCTCGTATGGGCGTTGGAGTCTTACATCTCACGTGTATTATTTTTCTTTTTTCAAGGTCTAGGAGGAATCTTCGTTGATGAGGAGTCTTACATCTTACATGTAAGATCACGGATGATGGATGACTCATATAGCACGACATCTAGATCGAACGGTTATTATAGAGGGTAGACCCCCTCAAAAAAACTCGCTCTTTTATAGTGTGATATATAATAACATATGTAGGATTTCTTGAGGGAACCTGGATAGGTACGAATCAAAATCCTAATCCAACTCGAGTTCTTAAGGTAACATAGATAGTTGAAATCGTAATCCAAATACGATTGATTGTTGCTCGTAATATTCGAAGCAATATGAATAGGAATTCTAATTCAAATAGAAAAGAATAAAAATAGAAATCAAGCAAAGCTTATCATAATATCAAACCACGAAGAGTTTTGGGTCTTGGTCTTTTTTATTTTTGTTTTCCTGTTTTTCTTATTAGCGTGAGAAGTTTCTTTGTATTTATGTTTTTTTTTGTCCGCTTTACCGTATCCGATTGGATTCTTAATTTTTTTCACGGTCATCTTTTCCCACATCCGAGCATCTGTTGTTAACTTCTGATTGATTTTTTCTGCACTTTTTTCTTTTTAACATATATAAATATTAAAAAATAAAAAATAGATATAATAATAAATAGGACGAGCAGTTGAAATTCTTCTCTTCCTTAAAAAATACAGATTTACACCACTAAAGTTATTGATGCAATTTTTATTAGAAAAAAACTTATCTTATTATAGTGTGATTTAGCCGATGATCCAACTAATCCAGAGCAATTTGTTGTCTATATCAGTATAAATAAATGTGTCTAATATGCACATACCAATGTAATATTAAAGTGATGATATAAAATTAGCTTATATTATGAATGTCATAGTTATCATAAAATTAATAAATTATAGCTTTAATATTTTACAGAAAGAGTGAAACGTAAATATCGGTTCTCGATTTCCATGAATATTTGATAGCTTGTTTTTCCCGTTGCAAACGCACGGGCTCGTTCTTCAAACGGCGCCGCGGATGCGGGGGTGCAGCTGTAAGAGAACGCGCAGGTCACGGATGGCGATTTCGCGTCGTTTATCTAGCTAGCTCACGGATGGCAGGTTCTATGAGCCATGCTGGTGTTGTGTGGATGTGTTTGAGTCGATCAACAAAAGGCCCGGAGGATGGTGTACAGCGTCGGGTGCCCCGTGAACTCCGATGTCTTGCTGGTACGTGACCTGCGGCAGTCGTCAGCGTCGGCGATCGAAAATCTCCGTGATCTGCTCATCCGAAAGGCGAACAAGGGCGTTAGTATCACCGCGCCAGACGCCCATCTTGGCGAGGACTCCTGACACAGAAAGCCTAGTCATGTGATGGCGGATCGATGAGTGAAGATGGAGCAACATCTATGTGAAGACTGAAGACCGACGACCGGCGACGCCTAGCGACCGAGCGAAGAGTAACGTGTATGCGTTGTTTTAAGGCTCGGCATCCATGCTCACCGGACTCGGCGTGTGCCACCGCGGGGCTCTGCGTTGAGGCGGCCAACCCACTAGCCGGCACGGAGTGGGCGCCCACCCATTCTCATATCGGAACGCCGGAGCAAACGGGTATGGAGAGGACCGCTAGGTAACCCCTTTTCTCCTCTCCCTTTCGCGGCAGTGAAGGACGTGGGTGTGTGACACACAGGGCTGGATGACGGCTCCAAGCAGCACGCTTGTCGTAAGCACCGTGGAAGTACGGCACCGGCGGCTACCTGGCCGTCGCTCTCACATCACCACGTAGACGTAGCAACTGCGTGGTTGATTGTGAGTCTATTCCATCTATCTTAGATCCCATATCCTGCTTGTCTGGTGGTCGTTCGATATGATGCTTCGATGGGAAGTAAATATTTTCGTGTTTTGCATAGAAGCAAGAATCTAGCAAAGTTGTATCAATGTGATATAAACTTTACAGGACATTGTTCTGTTATTGCCAATATTAACTTATATTATAGATCACCAATTTCATAAAAAGATAAAACATAGCATTTATGTTCTCGTTTCCCTCATATATATATATATATATAGAGAGAGAGAGAGAACTACTACCCTGTAGCTGGCTATAAAATAACTTATTCTATAGCCACTTTGAGTTACGATAATTACTATGTTAATTTACGAGATTATAGTAACTCCTTACTAAGTGGTTTGCTATAACGTTATGGTAAATATCTCTATGTGTTATAGTAACCCAACTATCGTAAATATGTATTGACATTATCGTAAATTAGTATATAAAATTATCGTAAATGGATGTGGCTACGGAATAACTTATTTTGTAGCTGGCTACTGAATATACTCTCCCCATATATATATATATATATATATATATATATATATATATATATATATATATTCAATACCTTATTTTATCCCATTGTAACGTATGGGCATATTTGCTAGTACTAATTGAAGCTAATATGATCTCACCGTACGTGAGTGTATGATTTGTGTTCAAACCCTTTGTTTGATCGACCGCCAAAAGTTACGCATCTTTTGATGAAGAAAGTGAAGTAACCGAGTGTTTTGTTTGAGGAATCGACTCATTCTAAATGTGGTGATGCATCGTAAATATATTTCTCAAATTTAGTAAAATGGTCTAATTCTTCATGCTATATTACTGGAGTAAAGGTCGCAAGACCACCTGTACTGTACGTGGTCGCAATTCTGTTAAACCGAGAGAGCTGCGCTGTGCTTCGCCGAGGCTCCTGCTTTCACCTAATGCTCAACCGTGTGCTGAGACTCAACTTGCAGAAATAGCAGCCTGGCTGCCGTCTTTTAGCGATGCAAAAGGACAACGTAAAAGGCTCAAAAAGAGAAGAAAAAGGTGTTGCAAATCTGGAAGCTTTCACAGCAGGACTGTTGCGCGCGCGCGGCTGCTATGCTGGCTTGAAGGTTGAAGCAGAAACAAATGCTCGAAAATGACGGCTCTCTCTTTATTTCTGCACTACAAGTTTGGGAGCGAGCAGGCTGTGAACTTAGATGTTTCGTTTCTGTGAGTGGGTTGGTGGATTGAAAGTGACGAGAGGCTGCTGGCGAAGCTGAGACTGGACTTGCAATAGCAACCTCACTGGTTCTCTTTTTAGAGAACAACAACAAAGGATGACAGAGAGATAATGCTCATTTGTTATCTCTCACTTTGATCTGCCGATTCTTTTAGCGTTATTATTCATATAATGCTCCTATCTATCAGTAGAGTTCTCTGTGGCTGCTAGCTTTAAAATACCGATTGAGAAGATTATGGATGCGTCATCATTTGACAAGAAATATGAGACCATCAAATCAAGAACCGTGGTAACCACGAGAAGTTGAATCGCGGACGCTTTGGTGCCGATTCGGCCCAGCCCATAACTTGAAGCACTATCGGTTTGGGGCCCAAGAACGATTTACACTGGCAACGGTCTACTTAAACATCGACCTTATTAGAGCATCTAAGAGTTTCCAAAATCCCCTCAAAAAAAATTCTAAGAGTTTCCAAAAAATTCTTCCTAAAACTATGGAGTTTTTCAACTCGCCAAAAAATATTAGAAAAAATAAATAAGATCATCTCCGATAGTTACCAATAATTCACTCCTAGAATATAGAAGACAATTTTACATCAAGAATCCTACAGTGTATCTAAATTATCCTAACCATCTTTTCTCTCTTGTACATTTGTATCAGGAACCCTTTTTTTTTTACTCTTTATTCTTTACCCGCCCTTCCACCTTTATATTGGCTGAAGGATACGAGCGTTTGGGAGAAGATAGGCGCGACCCAGAGTGCACGTATCTTTACACGCAAAGGGGGGCGGCGGGGAGGGGTTCAAGTGCCAAAAGATTGAAAGGTGAATTTGGGAGTTTTTGGAGATGGATTTTTTTTTCATTCTTCCCAAAAATCATGAATTGGAAGGATTATTGTGTACTCTTGGAGATGCTCTTAATATAATATAAGCATTATAAGTTCCACATCTGTATTCATGGTTGCTTCAAATTTGGACATGTAAACGGGTTTTTTTCACAAAACATACATAAACTTGATTGGACAATCATACGGTTCGTATGTATTCCGTCCTTTTGGAATCAGCTAAGAGGCTGTATATAGGGACTAGATGTAAATAAAACTCTTTACACATAAGAATATCATGTACGGAGTAAGTAACAAATACAACTGAATGCAAGTACGTTTTTTAATAAGGAATAAAACATGGTGTGTTTTATAGCATTGAGTGTAAGAAGAAGAAGAAGAAGAAGAAGCATGCTGGCGGGGAGCATCATTTCGCCACGCACAGGGCCCATGGGCCGATGTCCAGAACCGGAATCCATGCCGTACGCTAGTTTTTGAATTGAAACGAATGATGAATTTCTCAAGAGGAGGAGGCTTCAATCAAATCAAACCGAATGAATCACTTGTACCGCAAGCAATGAATGTCGTCAATTCAAACGACCAGCATAATAATTTCACTCGTGGAGGCTGGAGTGGAGCTTTGCCATTCCCTCCCGGTCCCGGGCGAGCCGTTCGCTCACGTCACGTGCGCGGCATAATCATGCCGCTGCCGCTGCATCCTGGTTCGTTGCTGCAGCAAGTACACGTTCCTTTTCCCCGGAGCCGGAGCCGGAGGCCACGGGCACGGGACACGGCCAGGCAGAGAGCGGAGAGAGGGACGCGAGGCGTGCGTGGCGCGGGGCACGCGCGCGACGGCGGCATGGAGTGCGGTGCGGCCGGCGGCGCGCCGCCTGCGGCCTGCAGGTTGGTCATTGGTGCGCGACGCGAAGCCACGCGTGATACGATATGATGGATGATGCCCCCCGGACGGACGCGGCCTCCTCATTGTGCCGCACCGCACGGCCGGACACACGGGACACCGCGATGTGATCCGCCCTGCCCGCTTGGTCGACCACGCCAGAGCAGCCGTTCCTTCACCGTTCGGGTTGAGCTCCCTTCCGGTCCGGCCGCATCGCACGACCTCCGAGGCGTCCACAGGCCGGCCGAAAGGCGCACTGGTACTAACTGGTTCATGAGCTGTACGCGTACTGACATCATACACATGACCGTGTCCCGGATATGCCTCTCATTACCGGATCCTCATCAAGTAGTAGTACTGGTCTAACTAGTACTGAGTACACATTCTTGAGTCAATTTCTATTTTTATTTTAACTAAATTTAAACACAAAAGTATTAATATTTATTATACGCAACAGATATCATTATATTGACCATGGAATATTTTTATAGTAAATTTATTTGGAGATACAAATATTGATATTGTTTTCTATGTAACTAGCAAACTTTAAAAAGTGTTTAACTTCTCGAAAATGAAAAATACGTTTATTTTAGAACGGATGAAGTATCCATTTGACCCATCCTTAGATTCTTCGAATGGCTTCGACTACAAGAGTGTGTGATATATTTTGCGAAAACACAACCACCGGGCTCATGGGTTTAACTAGGCTGCACCCCTATGCACGTCACTACAGAAAGGAAGTCTCCGTGCGACAATAAGGTAGCGTTTGGTTGGGAGACAAAGTGATATGGGATGGTCCTATCTCTGATTTATGTGACAGACGAACTCATTTTGTGTTTGGTTCAGAAGGAATTGGACCGACTCATTTCTATTTTTTGGTATAGGGACATCAAAAAATGGGATGGGACAACGACATGCAGGACCCAACTACCAGATGAGACATGCCTACGCTCCACATCTAGAGGAATATTCCCTTATGAGATGTCCCTCACTGTGGCTTGACTTGAAACCAAACACCACTACAACTGGTTCGTCCTGTCCTATCTAACCTTATCTTTCCAACCAAGCACTACTGAGCTTCATCCCAAGCGATTGGGTCACGAATCTCGATGGATAAAGCTCGAACTAGCCGTCGTCAGCCGGTTGACTACAACTACAAGGATGAGGAAGATCACACGGGCATTGAGCATTGCAATGCTCAAATGCGAGGACAACTAGCTGGAGAATTTCATTCCCCTAATACCCCTAGAACGTCAAGTTTCATAAGTGAGCCTTTCCATGGGTAAATTCCCTAGCACGTCCTGCAACCCCTAACGTTGTCGTCGATAATCCAACATTAGGACATGCAGCATAAAAAAAGGGACAAAAGTTTGAAGAGTACTACACATTCTAATCATGTTCTCGCTCGCTAGGCATCGATCGATTGCACTAGCTAGAGATCACGGGCCTAGATACGTTATATGAGAAAATTAATAAACTTGAACTTAATTTTAATGGTCAAGGAGTGATACATTTTTGGGAGAAACATCCACGACACAGTGAACTCCTTAGACTTGGGTGGTTGCATATATCAGTATAGATGATAATTTTTTTGTGGGCAACTGGTTAGGACCTTCGTCCTGAGCAGACCCATACCTAGGATTTTATGGCCCCGGAGCAAAACTCAAAATAAAGTCGCTATATTTTGATAAATAAAAGAATCAAAGTATATCCATTATATTACGGCATACAATTTTCGATAATAAAAACTATAATAGGTATTTAACCCGCTCAAGCATTCACTAACCGCTAAACAAGAACGCACACAATATTACCCTATTTGAAAAGTTAGATGAGAATGAGATTGAGAAGGAATGTCAGGCCCCGTTTGGAACACGAGAATTTTTCTCTATTCTTGCGTTTTTCCTGTAAAAATGAATTGATTCTTGTGAAATTCCTACGTTCCAAACAAGCTTTTAGTAGGGAAGAAAAAAATGCACTTTAACACGGAAATTGAACAAAAAAATGATTTTTTTCATTTTTTATGAGTAAACTAATCTTAAATTTGATATATCGTAATAAGTACTTCCTTCATTCAAAATAAACATACATTACATTTTTAGTCAAACCGTCTTGAAGTTAACTAATTATATAGAAAAAATTACATAGTATCAACATTTATGTCTTCAAATCAGTTTATTATAAAAGTATATTCTACGATCAATAGAATAATATTTATTACACATCATAAATATTAGTACTTTGTGCATATATTTGACTCCTCCGATAAGCGGGACATGGACAGAGAGATCATTATTAAATTAATTATGAAATATGTTTTACAATATTACATTTGCAGATATAAAGAATTAATCTACACAACTGCTCCCTTTGTCCCAAAGAAATGCAACAGTATGTTTCGGTCAAGTCAATTTTGTTTTAAAAGCTTGATCTACTCTATAGAAAATAATGGTAATATTTATATCTTCAAACAGGTTTACTAGGATAATATATCTTATGATTCATCTAATGATATTTATCCATAATCATAAGTATCAGTATAAATTTTATAAATTCAGTTAAATTTGATTTGGTTTGACGTACAGTATTTTTATTCGGAGGGAGTACTCGTAGAAGGAATCGAGCGGCGCCGTACAAAGAGGCGACGTCATCTTGTGCGGTCGAAACGTGTCGCGGAGGCCCCCACTGACCCTGCCTGCGTCAGGAGGTATGGTCGTGGTACTAGGTGGGGGCGCAATGACCGTCGTACCCCTGGGCAGTGGGGCAGTGGCAGAGCGCTGTTTGAATCACGCGGGCCGAGGCATCGGTGGCAGACCGGGGAATAAAAACCGACCATGCCGTCACCTGACGTCGCCGGGGAAGACTCCTTTTTCCATGGCCGGCCTTTCTCTCTCTCCGGGCAGATGTCCTTGCCCCTCTCTCTCATCATCTGTATCCATGGGGGTGGGGTTACCGGGATTTTTTTTTCTTGTAATAAAGGGGGTTGGCTTGGCTGGCCGGTTGGGGTCTGTAAGTCTGCAGTACCGTTGTTTAGTTCGGCGAAATTTAGAAATTTGGCTACGGTATTATTTTTGTTTTTATTTAGTAATTAGTGTTCAATCACGGACTACTTAGGTTCAAAACGTTCGTCTCGCGATTTCCAATCAAACTGTACAATTAGTTTTTTTTCGTCTATATTTAATGATCTATGCACGTATCGCAAGATTCGATGTGATAGCTACTGTAGCATCTTTTTAGAAAACTTTTTGGGAATTAAACACAGCCGGTGTGTCCCTCCGAATTTAAAAAAGATTCCAGGATCTTAGCTGCTGCTTGCAGGAGCAGTCGCCACTCGCCATTGTGTACGGCACGGCACGGGGGCGCGCACCGGCACAGGACGTCCGGACCCAGGAAAGCCGTCGCGTCACACGGGACCTGCCCTGCCGGATAAACAAACGTACGAGTACCAGTGTATTACCGTGCCGGGGTGGTGAATTTGAATCGTGGCGGCAATATGCTGACCTGGCTGGCTAGTGGCTACCAACTGCTTTTGCGGTGATCAATGACGATGATGACGGTGATCATTGCGTTTTGCGGCTTGCTTTGCGCCGGCACCGATGTAACCCGTCCCGCTCAGATAGATAGATGTTCATCGGCTTTGGCGATCGAATTCGCAGGCCTTTGCTTGTTCTCGCGGACAGGGCCAGTGGGCGGGCTCGAGATGCCACGAGGGAGCCAAACATCATCAACGGCACTGCCCGGCCCACGACATATGGTCCATTCACCCAGATATGGGCACTACTCAACGTTAAAATTAGGTTAAAGTCCATTTTTAAGCCTCGATTTTGTTGTTGTTGTTGAAGAGTATAGGTTAGCTCTTCAACTATCAAAACCAGAAAATTTTAGCCCTTGGCTGGTTTCAAAGGTGGTTTCAAGTATATATATATATTTTTTTATAAAATTAATAATATGGTAGGTAAACAAATCTCCAAAATTTATAAATAATTCTTTTTAAATAAAAAAATAAATTGGTACCAATATTTTTTTTAAATATATAATATATATTTAAATAAATTAGTTACGAATTTAAGAAATTTATATATTATTTTATGTAAAATATAATCTATCTATTGAAGTTCTCATATTTTGAATTTTGAATTGTTTGAACAAACTCGGATGGGGAAATGACAAAAAACGAAGTTGTAGATCTTTGTAGTTGATGACTGTATCATTTGAAATCATTTACAGTACCAAAATTCTGTTTGAAGTTCTCGTATTCTGAGTTTTATATTTTTCGAATTGCTCAAATGAACTCAGATGAAGAAATTACAAAAATCAAAGTTGTAGATCTCGATGAGGCAAATTATATTTTTTGTGTCTACTAATTTCATATTTTTTGATTTAAAAGAAGTATTTATGAATCTCAACGATTTGCCTAGTATTTTTTTTAAATACACGTATACTTCCTCTGTTTCAAATCGTTAGTCATTCAGCTTTTTTAGATACATAGCTTTTGTTATGCACCTAGATACACATTATGTCTAGATATATAGTACCAGACAATCCAGAACGAGATAAGATTTGTAATGGACGGTTTACTATCTTTACATTTGTTCTTAGTCAAACTTATTGTTGACAGCCAAAAAGGAATTGTCGATATTTTTTTTTTATTGGATGGTAGGCGCGTCCTCTGTCAATCCATACGGTAAAGGTAAATCAGTTGAGTGCGCTTTAGCGAATCCGTTGATCAAAAGGGCTCATACAGGTAGGATATTCGTACTGCAGTACTGCTTGCTTTGCACCGGAGTTCGAACGGCAAGTGTACTAGCATACGTGGTGAAATGTAATCATATGCATGGTGCTTGGTACAGCATATCATGTAGACGTACATACGTACGTACCTCGTTGAGCATTATTAAGATATGGTAGCACAAGTAGGATTCAAATTCAGATGCGAGCTCTCCCTCCAAAACGGGACAAAAACCCTAACTCCATCCCCACCGCGCCATGATGCCATGCAATCAATCGAGCGAGTTAAACCCCTCCGTCCGATCCGATCCCTCCCCGGGCGGGCGGGCGGCCGGCATGCTGATTGCAAAAGGTTACCATGATGCATGCTTGATGCTTCAGCCTCACCACCACCCGGGCCTGGCTCACAGCGACAGCGCCCACATGCGCGCTGGTACGACCGAGCCCGGGCGCTGGGCGGGCCGCGCACGTGCAGTGTGCCTGCAGGCCCATACACCATCATGCACCATGCGTTGCGTGGCCACAGTGCAAAACTGGGAAATAAAGGCTGCTTTTGCTTGCTCCGGCTCCGGCCAGGCATGATCATCGCTGATCTGATCATGGAAAACGGTCAGCTTGCTCCAACGCAAAGCGCCCCCCTGCATCTGCATGCAGAAGATGCAGGGCAGTAGTGGCTGGCAGCAATGCATTGCATGCCTTTTTTTCTCCCCCACCCATCCTCTCCTCGGGGTTGCCTTTCCGCGATTCAGCTGTTTTTAGTTCGCAAAATGAAAATTTCTGATATCACATGGAATGTTTCGGAAGGGGTTTTCACATACTAATAAAAAAACTAATTATATAGCTCGTCTAGAAACTACGAGACGAATTTATTAAGGTTAATTAATTCATCATTAGCGCATGTTAGTTACTATAGCACTTATGGCTAATTATGGACTAATTAATCTTAAAATATTGTCTCGCGATTTACAACCAAACTGTGCAATTAGTTTTTTTTCGTTTATATTTAATACTCCATGCATATGTCGCAAGATTCGATGTAATAGTTTAGGGTGAAAATTTGTAGGAACTATACCAGGCCTTGCAAGCCTATGCATGCGCCTACTAGTAGCCTTGGCTCCTGCTGTGCATCTGCATCTGCCATGCATGCTGTGCACTGCTCGTGCTCACTGGCTGCAAGCGTAGTACAGCACTCCAGCCAGCTTGGCAAGTTGGCATCGTCTCCGACCGTACGTGAGGAGGCGTCCGTGCGAGGTGAAGACCTAGTGCGCGTTTAGTTCGGCAAAGTTTGTACCTGTAAATTTTATATAGTGCATGATTTTTCACTGTAGTATTTTGTTTGTATTTGTGAATTATTATCCAAACATTGACTAATTAGGCTCAAAAGATTCGTCTCGCAAAGTTAAAGCAAACTGTGCAATTAGTTTTTGATTTTGTCTACATTTAATACTCCATGTATGTACCACAAATTTGATGTGACAAAGAATCTTCTTTTTACATGATACACTTTTGGAGAACTAAGCAGGCCTACCAGATCCTCCTCCGTCTTGCTTTGCCGTTGCCTGTGTAGCAGCGTAGCCTTTTTCTCGCTGTGCCCAGCTACAGCTACTGCTTAGGTAGCTCGGATTCGGTTCCGATCCGATCCGATCGTGAATGCATGCATGGAGATGGAGTGGTAGTGCGTGGCTGCTGCAGCCTGCAGGTCAAGGCGCCGCGCCGCGCCGCTCACGGGAGTGGATGGCATGCAGGCAGGCTGGTGGTGTCGTCGTACCCGTCGCATGCAGCAGCAAGCTCGAAAAGCCCAAGCAGCGTCCGGTGAGTGAGGTGGAGAGATCGAAAGCTGATCGATCGATCCCCCGCCCTGCCAGATTGATTCCGATATCGCGTCCGTGTCCCGCCGACCCGGCTCCGGCCCCCCGTTGCAGTCTCAGCTAGCCGCCGGCGAGTTCCTTCGTCTCCATCCCGAGGTGGTCACTGCCTAGCTCTTCCTCCTCTCCTTATCCGTCCCTATGTCTTTTGCATTCTACTACACTTGCATGGATCGGTGCGTACTGTACATCACCAGGATCATGCTCGCGTAGACGCCTTGTCCCATTCGATGGCCGCATCGATCCCGTCTCGTCCCCTGCCCTGGCTCCACCAACTTGGGCTCTGCCGGGGGCAGGGCACCAACACACCACGTACTCCCACTGTGAACCTCTGAAACAGGATAATGCGAGAGATTCTCTAAAGCTGCGATTTCTTTTCTTCTTCTTCGGTCCAGTTTAGTTTGCAAAAAAATTTACAAAATTTTTCACATTCCCCATCACATCGAATCTTTGGACGTATGCATGAAGCATTAAATATAAATAAAAAATAAAACTAATTACACAGTTTAGACGAAATCCACGAGACGAATCTTTTAAGCCTAATTAGACTATGATTGGATACTATTTGCCAAATAACAACGAAAACGCTACAGTACTCATTTTGCAAAATTTTTTACATCTCAACAAGCCCTTCGTTCACCTCTCTCTCTCTCTCTATATATATATATATATATGCGAGGGTAAAGGAGTCATTTTGGTATTGCGCAGAGATATCACCCCGGCCGGCCCCTTCCCGTGTCTCGGTCATGCATGCTGGTCTTCTTGTTTCCAAAAATGCGGTCTACACCTGTTGCTCCCAAACTGATCGTCCTCCTCTTCTTTCTCGCACCCCGGCCCTTTCTCGTTTGCGTCTTTTTGGGCTGACGCTGTCCCTTTTCGAACCTCGAGTCCCCAAACAAATCTCTCCCCCTCCCCCTCGTCTCTCGCTCTTCACGCTGCTACTCCCAAACTGTAATCTTTTTGATTGAGATGCATCCGTTTCCGTTTCATTAATTTAATGGCGATGAGAGAGAGAGAGAGGCCCATGCTTCGCTTTGTCCGCTAATGGTCAGGCACACCTCATCGTCGCGGCGTGGCGTCGTCTATCTCGGTCTCTTCTCCTTTTTATTTCCACCCCGCGGCCACTCCCCCGGCTTCCCTCTCTTATTCAAAAACTCACCGCCTCTATCTAACTCACTCTAACCGCCGTGTCACCTATCCTCTCGCCCGGCCAGGCCACCAGCTGCCAGGTCCGTCCGGCGATGGGCAAGGCGGCGTGCTGGTTCCGCAGCATCCTGGGTAAGAAGGAGCAGAGCACCACCAAAGACCACCAGAGGCGCCAGCACCAGCACCAGCAGGACCAGCCTCCGCCTCCGCCGGCCAGCGCCAAGCGCTGGAGCTTCGGCAAGTCGTCGCGGGACTCGGCAGAGGCGGCGGCGGCGGCCGCGGCCGTCGTCTCGGCCGGCGCGGGCAACGCGGCGATCGCGCGCGCCGCGGAGGCCGCGTGGCTCAGGTCCGCCGCGTGCGCCGAGACGGACCGGGAGCGGGAGCAGAGCAAGCACGCCATCGCCGTGGCCGCCGCCACCGCCGCCGCGGCCGACGCGGCGGTGGCCGCGGCGCAGGCGGCCGTCGCCGTCGTGCGACTCACCAGCAAGGGGCGCGCGCCGCCGCCCGCCGTCCTCGCCGCCGCCGTCAGGATCCAGACGGCGTTCCGGGGATTCTTGGTAAGGATCGATCCGCAGGAACTTTTTTTCTCTCTCTCCTTATCCACACCCTGTGATCGAATGGAATTCAACAGTGTTGTGTCGCTGCCCTGCTGCCTCGACATGTTCGTGCATTCGTACGGAGCGGCTGCTCTGCTCTGTTTCGTACCACTGTTGGTTCTTGCTGTAAGTAACCGCATCGTTTCTACGCACGCAGGCGAAGAAGGCGTTGCGCGCGCTCAAGGCGCTCGTGAAGCTGCAGGCGCTGGTGCGCGGCTACCTCGTGCGCAGGCAGGCGGCCGCCACGCTGCAGAGCATGCAGGCGCTCGTCCGCGCGCAGGCCGCCGTGCGCGCCAGACGCGCCGGCGTCGCCGCCGCACTCCCGCACCTCCACCACCCGCCGCCCGTCCGCCCGCGCTACTCGATGGTACTGACACGCCTTTGGCTACTCGTTCATTCATGCTCACTCTCGTATACTTATATCCTCGCTGTTTCTTGACGTCCGTCCGTCCGGCGGGCAGCAAGAGCGGTACGCGGACGACACGCGGAGCGAAGCACGGCGGCGTGGCGGCGTACAGCAGCCGGCGGCTGTCGGCCAGCGTCGAGTCCTCGTCGTACGGCTACGACCGGAGCCCCAAGATCGTGGAGGTGGACCCGGGCCGCCCCAAGTCGCGCTCGTCGTCATCGCGCCGCGCCAGCTCCCCGCTGCTCGACGCCGGCGGCGGCAGCAGCGGCGGCGAGGAGTGGTGCGCCGCCAACCCCGCGTCGTCCTCGCCGCTGCCGTGCTACCTGTCCGCCGGCGGGGCCCGCCGCGCATCGCCGTGCCGACCTCGCGCCAGTTCCCGGACTACGACTGGTGCGCGCTGGAGAAGGCCCGCCCGGCCACGGCGCAGAGCACGCCGCGGTACCTGCAGCTGCAGGCGCACGCGCCAGCCACCCCGACCAAGTCCGTCGCGGGCTACTACTCGCCGTCGCTCCACGGCTGCCCGAACTACATGTCGAGCACGCAGGCGTCGGAGGCCAAGGTGCGGTCCCAGAGCACGCCGAAGCAGCGGCCCGAGCTCGCCTGCTGCGGCGGCGGCGGCGGAGCGCGGAAGCGGGTGCCGCTCAGCGAGGTGGTCGTCGAGGAGTCGTCCCGCGCGAGCCTGAGCGGCGTCGTGGGCATGCAGCGCGGGTGCGGCGCCCGCGCGCAGGAGGCGTTCAGCTTCAGGACGGCCGTCGTTGGCCGCATGGACCGCTCGTTGGAGGTTGCCGGCGTCGAGAACGACCGGCTGGCGTTCTTGCAGAGGAGGTGGTGACTGGTGACGACCGATCAGCAAGCTCCATTGATTGGAAATGCCAACAAGACGACGAGAGCTTTGGAGGAGTAATTAGCAATAAGAATGCGTTTTCATGTGTTCTTGCGAGTTCTCGTCCCTTTTCTTTTTCTTGTTTTTGTTTTTGCAATGTGATCAATCATGCGACTAGTGTTTTTTTCTTTTCTTTTTTTAATCAGTGGCCAACAAAGTGTATGAGGAAAATTTGATTCATACTGCACTTGGCATGTAAATTCTTGCTCTTATTCATGCAGTTCTTGGATTGTGTTCTTAATGGCTTTCTTTGTTGGTTCAGAGCATTAAGTGAACTGTTTCTGCAATTGTGGACGCACCCCAGTTAATTGAATCAGCAAAGCTAGGAAGGGCAGTACCAATAGTGTATTGATGATGGTTTCTATCCTCATTAAATGACTTGTCACGTAGCCAAAACGTTGACATAGCAACGTAATTAATGAAGAAAAAGAGCAGAAATCATAGAAATGATTTCTTTATGAAGAAATCAGGTATACTCTTGACCCAATGCACCAAGAAACCATGAAATCGTCATTGGGAAGAAACCACAAGTTTCTAGGGAGCTCGTGTCGCACTTCCATTGGAGGAAGAAGATAGAGTTGGGAGAGAGAAAGAGAAAATAATTATTACTCATAGAAACCATGTGTTGAAAAGCAGTACTTTTTTATGCAATATCCTATGTTATAGAAACTACTAATTTCTTTTATTGGGACTGCCTAATGAATACCAATCTTAGGGCACTCACCATGAATGAAGAAACTGTAAATTCATTTCATATGGACCTTCATGTCACCTAGACAAACAACCTCTACTCTACAGTCCAGTTCCTACCTCAGTAAACTATATGTCCTACTCAATATGGCATTCCCTAAACTTGGCCACAAATCAGCCCAAGTGCCTATGCCACCACCATATCGTTTTTGTTTGTAGCATTGAATGGCATTTGTGCTTGATAGTCTATTGTCCCATACAAAACTAAGGCCCTTTGTTTCCCATGGCTAAAACTTAGTTACTAAAATCAATGATTAAACTTTAGTTACCCATGTTTGGTTCTAGTGACTAAAAGTGACTAAAGGTCATTAAAGCAGTTCAACAAAGACCAAACTATCCCTAATAAATGCACAAATCAGGGTGGGAGATCAACAATAATGAGGGGCAGAAGCAGCCCTTGTCCACTGGACACTTTAGCCCACATTTAGCTACTCTTAAGTGACTAGTGTGACTAAACTACTTTAATCCTTTTTTAGTCAGTTTGTTTGGCAGTTTAGTACCTAAAGTGACGTAGCTAAACTTTAGCAGGGGGAAATCAAACAGGCCCTAAGGCAATGCTTGAAAGATGAGTGTTATCCGTGCGGGGTCCATGAATTTGAGAGACCTGTTCCGTAGAAAAACATTTAAACATAAAAATAGTAGAAAAAGCATAGCATTTACCTACCGTCCAAGCTCTATTGAAGTTTTTTTCCAAACACGTAGCATACTTGTGTACAACTATATTAAGAAGGGGCTTTAATCTCTTATACAACACACACCGGAATTGAACTTTAGAGAACTCCTAAGAGAAAAGTTGGTCTCTCTTTTGAAACAATAAAAAAAACTTTCTGGAGACATAGGGGTACAATCAAATGGGCAAAGCTTGGGGGGATGATGGTACAAAGTTTTTCCATGCCAATGCAACCAATAAGCATAGGAAAAACTTAACCACCTCCCTAAAAACTCCTTTTCATAATTCTGTTTCCAACCACTCGTAAAAAAAGGTTCTCATCCTATGGAATGCTTTCAAGGAAAGACAAGGTAAATCGATTTTCTTTGACTCTTGTTTTGATCTTGACTCTTTCTTCTTCAAAGCTCGGATGACCTAGGTTTTATTAAAGACCCTTTCACTCAACATTATCAAGACTACGCCTAATGGCAAGTCTCCGTACCAAATGGATTCAATAATGAATTTTCTAAAAAATGTTTGCCTATGACCAAGCAAATTTATTGGAGAAAGTTCTGAAAAATGTTTGGACAAAATTATTGGAAGTGCTTTACCGTTTAAAAAATCACTACTACACAAATTTATTTCTAATGGAGAAAGTTCTATAGTACACCAAAGGTGGTAGCGACCACCTATCGTGGTTAGCAATGTTGGCCCACTCCCAACTTGATCTTAACATCCACGGCGCATCTTGAGTGGCATCGTACATGTTTAAATAGACATTTATGCTATTATATTAACTAAAATTAGAATTTAGGACCTAAATTATTTATTTTTTATTGAAATAGAAAATGAGGATTCTGAATAAAAGGTATAATAAGCACAAGAGTTTTCAACTAAACATGTTTATAAAAATGTAGCAACTAATTGAAAACTCAAAATCTAGATCTATATTATCACAAAAATATAGACCACAACAAGACCGTAATTTAAGGTAAATTCCAACTAAATCCATTTTAAAGACACGTAGAGTGCCACTCAATTTGGACGTTGCTGCAGTGTGAGGAGCTAGGGAGATAATCCGGTTAGCGAGCAAATCTTTGGAGGTGGTCGCTCTAGATATCTTCGCCAAGAATGGATGGAAAAGCAATAGTAGACTTTGCCTATAATTTTCATTCTAAAGTGTGCTCTTTTCCTTCATTTGTTAATCAACATTTATGCTGAAAATTAAATCTTGTAAGAGATTGGTTGTGTACGTTTGCAGAGGTCGAAATTATTTTTTTTCTAAAAAAAGAGTGCCACCCAAAGACAAACTTTAGATATAGATAAAAAGGCATATACAATAAGATCCGGTAGAGATTATGTGTTGATTTGGTTACGAAATTAAGAGATCACTGCCGGTCATGTGCTGATCCAACGGTGTCCGTTACCCCTGAATCCATCTACCACACTGATTACTCGCTTCTCCCTCATCAGATCCACCTTTCACCATTGCTTCTCGTTATAAAACATGCGTTCGGACGCTTTCAATGGACAGATGAGGTCCACTACCACGCTTGTGTAGTTAGTTCCACGCCGATACAGTACATAACACTAGCTCATTGCTTCACCATTTGTAGTCTCAATGTGTGCTTTATGTGGGAGAAAGTTCTCCATATGCACCTTCCATTCGGAGTCAAGATGGTACACGAGATCAAGATACTACAAGGATGTACGTGAAGATGGATTCAGGCTAAAGCTAGGGCGCGTGGGTAGCAATGCGAGCACGACCCGGTTGATTGTTGGTTTGCATTCAGGGTGAGGCATTGGGTCATCACTGCTCGCAGCCCTAGTGACACCTCTACCTCTCCGGCATACTCTTGCACATCTGAGAGACTGAGACCCTACTCAGGTGCTAGAGGAATGTAGTGTACGTGAGGTGGTTTTATTATAATGAATTTGCAAATTTTGACACTAATATTGTCCTAGTCGGGAAAAGGTCATACCTTTTTCTCAAAAGATCTTTGTTATTGTATATGTAATTTTATTTTAAGGTGTTTGTTATAAAATAACTTATGTATCCTAAAACTTTGTTCACGTACAATAGGCGGTATATATATGTTGTTTTCGAGAGAGTTTGAGATTTTTTGGAATGACTACCGATAGAAATTCAAAATTGAACTACGTCTTCGCTCAAAAAAATTCAAAAAAAATAAATAAAAAATATTTGAGCTCATATGGTGGATTAAACCATATGCCATGGAGATAGAAGAACAATTAAAATTCAAAAATAAATAAATAAATAATATATATGGTCTATTCAACCATATGCCATGGAGATAGATGAACAATTCAGTTGTTTTGCACGGACAATTTGAGGTTCTATCTCCATACTACCACTAATTAAGTCTAATAATACCTAAAAGTGGTTCAAAAAATCTAAAACTTGAATATAAGCATATCTTGTGTGTATATGCTTGCCATAAACTTTTCAAGTGATTTTTATTAAAGGGGCATATATATCGTTCATAAATTTGTAAAGATGGGCAAACAAAACCTTTCCACAGACGCGCCTATAGGAAGTTGGTCTCTGATAATAAAAAGTAATAATAGATAAAAAAATAGAGGTGGATAAATAGGTCTGCCTCTCTAAATTAACAAAACATCAACAACAACAACAAAAATCGGTTTGTGGAGTACTAGCAGCCTGTTCGTTTGGCTGTATCTTGTCGTAAACGATCGTAAATTTTCAGCCGAAATAGTATTTTTCTCTCACACAAATCAGCCAGCAGTAAATTTTCACGAACCAGCAACGAAACGAACCTGTCAACCGAACAGGTTGTAGGTCTCAATTGAACAGGAGAGGTAGTAATAAATTGGTCCAGAGTCATGGCAGCCGAAATGAATGATGATTTGAGCCCTCTTATGATACGTACCTACAATGCTAGAGCACTTGAACTAGCTAGGGCATAGTACTACTAATAGTAAAACTGAAAATCCTATGGATCTGATTGTGAATGATTGTTTCAGTATTTATAGGGTATACGTAGAGGCTACGGCACTGGCTTTATTTGTCCTACATACAGATGCGTTCAGCCCGTGTTTGGTTAAAAAAAAACTTTTCAAAAAATGCTACAGTAGCTATCACATCGAATTTTGTGATACGTGCATGGAGCATTAAATGTAGACGAAAAAAACTAATTGCACAGTTTGGTTGGAAATCACGAGACGAACGTTTTAAGCCTAATTAGTCCATGATTGAACACTAATTGCCAAATAAAAACGAAAGTGCTACCGTAGCTAAATTCCAACTTTCCCCTAGACTAAACACGCCCTCAAAACCTAATGAGACGACGACCCAGGCCCAGCCTAGCTAGTGAAAGAAAGAACACGGGAAACTGCAACAAATTCGATGCAAGAGACATGGAGCTGCAAACGAACTCGATTTCAGATTTGAACCGCGGCGGGTTATTAGTTGTCGAGAAGGGTTTCCTCCCACTCACGTCAGGTGAGGTGTGTGACACCGTGTGAGTGAGTCGTCTCGTCACGTCCCCGTGGCCGGCGACAGGGAGATTTGAGCTGCCGCCGGAACGCGACGCGGCACGGCAGCCGGCAGGGGGCAGGGCAGGGCATGTGCCGCGCCGTGGCCCCGTGGGCTTGGCCGCCGACCTGGAGCCGGGAGGCGCGGACGACGCGGATCGCGGAAGCCATCGGACGGAGGCCGACTGGATCCCCGTTCCCCGGCCCAGCACGTGAGGTGAGGGCGAGCTCAGCTCGTGGGCCGCCCCGTGTCGGGACCCTGTTGCTACGGAGGACCCGCTCCGCTCTGTTCTCTTCCTCCCCATCCCCAGAGTGCAGGTGGTGCACTGCCCGCTGCATGCTTTCAGTTGCCGATACTGTTTGTGACGTCACAAGTGGCGTCGACTGGGACTGTTCTGACTGTGGGTACACCTGTCTTCCCTCTCCTCCTCTCACCGGCACCAGGAGAAGAGGAGAGAGAAAATGTGAACAGGGTATGAATGTGTTAGAGGAGCTAAAGCCGGTGGAAGCTCCACCAATCGGAGCCTTAATTTAAGACAATGCAATGTCCTAGTAGCAGGCAAGGCATCTTCGCATGCAAACATCGCTGGGGAACTGTAGTCAATGCAAATGCATGCAGTTAAGGAGTACTCCCTCCGTCCCGTTAAGATTGTCGCTCGGGAAGCGGGATTGTGAGGGGGGCACGGTTTTCCAACGACAAACTCAATGGGACGGAGGGAGTACACACACACGAGCTCATCAGTAATCCATGTCTTCTGTAGCATGGGCTTGGACCCTTGGCTAGACAGCTGCACACTGCACATGGAGGCGGTGGTTCGGCTCACCTCTCGAGCTCAACTATGACCTGACCACACCCCGTCCGAGGCAGCAGCCCGGACCGCCTGACCAGTGACCACACTCGCATACTAGCCGCACGCAAGAGATTTCACCGGATTCCATGCACGACCGCCCAATAAACGAGGCAAATTTCGCTGAATTCGAAGCAATATTGTGAGTGGGCAGGCTAGCTAGCTACTGGAGTGGAGCAGTGGACCGGACAGGCCGGAAGCGCCAAGCACATGGAGTACTGTAGTAGGAGTTTGATTAATCCACAGGCACTCTCCGTCTCCGTCGTCTCCGGTCACTACAAGAGAAACCCCCTTTTAGCGACGGATATGTAGCAACATATGATTTATTCGTTGCAAGGAATGATGTAGCAACGTTTTCTAACTGTTCGGTGGGCACTGAACATGTACGCGGAGGTACCTGGTGTCCTGTACGGTACGCGGAGGTACTCCTCCGGTCTTGCCTTCTAAAAATGTATAGTCAAGGGTATCTCCAACAACAACATTCAAAATATAAGACACATTTGTCTTTTGGGTAGCGCTACAGGTAAAAGATTCAATATCTATTCAACATCTTCTCTAACAACAAGACATAAAAGAGAATCCTTTCTGCAAATAGGTTTCTAGGAGAGAGGATACCCATATTTGGATTATGTCTCTCAGACAACCTAAAATAGATCTCCCGTATAGGTACTCTGTTGGAGACTGATTTTGGATCTCATACTAACTATTTTAGTTTTGGGTGCTCATATGAGTTCCTTGTCGGAGACAATCTAATTACGACAAAAAAATTCTTGTTGGAGACAATCTAATTACGATAATTTTTTTACCTACATCCTGAGGAACCCAAAGAACAGACATTCTACACCAAGTGCTAACCTAGTGTATCAAATGATCATAAGATAGGTAGCATATTTCAAGTGGTGAAGCAAATGAAGATCATGACATGATGATGATGCCATAGTGATGATCAAGTGCTTGGACTTGAAAAGAAGAAACAGAAAAATAAAAGGCTCAAGACAAAGGTATAAATGGTAGGGGCTATTTTATTTTGATGATCGAGACACTTAGTGAGTGTGATCACATTTAGGATCGATAGCCGTACTATTAAGAGGGGTGAAACTCGTATCGAAATGCGGTTATCAAAGTGCCACTAGATGCTCCAACTCATTGCATATGCATTTAGGATCTAGTGGAGTGCTAACACCCTTGAAAATGTTTGTAAAAAATATGCTAACACATGTGCACAAGGAGATACACTTGGTGGTTGGCACATTTGAGCAAGGGTTAGGAACTTTATTGGCGGAGTGTCCGCTCGTAGAGTGCAGACAGTCCGATGGTGCCACTGACGCCCTAGATAGAAAAGACAAAGGTCACTGTGAGTGACCGGACGCTGGTCTCGGAAGGACTGTCGCGTCCGGTTAGTAGAAGCAGCGAAGACGCTGGCGTCGGTCTCTGACCGGACGCTGGGTCACTTAGTGACCGGACGCTGGAGGGGTGCGTCCGGTCCTGCTGATGTGGCAGCGCACAGGGGAGTCGCCGTGTGACCGGACGCTGGGTGTGTCCGGTCGAGCATGATCGGACGCGTCCGATCGTGAAAAGTCATCTCTGGATGCTTACTGAAACGACCGGACGCTGGGACTCAGCGTCCGGTCACTTTGAGCTGCTGCGTCCGGTCATCACTTGATCATTGAGATCGGGCGATCAACATTTGAAGAGAGGAGGCACGTGGCACGTATCGCGTGACCGGACGCTGAGGTCCAACGTCCGGTCAATATGACCGGAGCGTCTGGTCACCCCGTGTTGTGCCCAATGAAGGGGTACACCGGCTCTATTTCGTGGGGGCTTCTATTTAAGCCCCATGGCCAGCTCAAACTTACTCTCTTGGGCATTTGCATTGACATAGCAACCTTGTGAGTTTAGCCAAAGCGCTCCCACTCATCTCCATCATTGATTCATTATCTTTGTGAGATTGGGAGAGAATCCAAGTGCATTGCTTGAATGTTTGCATCTAGATGCACTTGGTGTTCATGTTTCGCTGCGGGATTCGCTTGTTACTCTTGGTGGTTGCCGCCACCTAAACGGCTTGGAACAGCGAGGATCGTCGAGCGGAGGGTGGTGATTGTCTCCGGCTCCGATCGTGGTGATTGTGAGGGGTTCTTGACCTTTTCCTGGCGGAGAGCCAAAAGGTACTCTAGTGGATTGCTCGTGGCTTGTGTGATCCTCATCTTTTGTTTGTTGTGTGGCACCCTATTGAGGGTTTGGCTTGTGATGCCAATTAGCGCGTGAACCTTTAAGTGAGTGAATCGCCACAACGAGGAGTAGCTTCTTAAGCAAGCAAGTGAAACTCGGTAAAAATCATTGTGTTCATCATTTGATTCCTAGGTGATTGGTCTTCATTGTTATTCATTCTTGTGATTGATTGGCTCCTTCCTCGACACGGCGGTATAACTTTCTTGCTTACTCTCTTTATATTATCAAGAAACTAGTTGTCAAGCTCTTTAGTGTAGCTAGTTGTGAGAGCTTGTTAGTTTAGTTAGTGTGGCTCTTTAGTTAGCTTTTAAGAGCACACTAAATTAGTGTAGTGTCATAACTATTGTGTGGATAGAAACTATATAAACTAGAATTGTGGTAGGTGGCTTGCTTTTCTAGTAGGCTAGTGCAACACTTGCTTCGTCTCATAATTGTCTAACCGGTTTGTTAAGTGTTGTTGTAGAAATTTTTAATAGGCTATTCACCCCACTCTAGCCATTAGGACCTTTCAACTACAAAGTTCTATAACTTTCCGAGATCTATAACTTTTATTTTGATCATCCAACATAGTGGTAGTAACATTGTTCACAAAATTTACATCTCTCTTTATAGTTGATATGTAAAATTTATGAACAATGTTACTACCACTTTATCGGATGAAGAAATGACCAAAATAAAAATTGTAGATCTTGATGAGTTCTACAACTTTTATGTTCATGACTTTTTTAGTTGAAATCATTTAATATTTCAAAATGACGTTTGAAGTTGTCATTTTTTTAAATTCAAAATTCAAATACATAAAACACATTCACATGAAAAGATGGACAAAATAATAATTGTGAGAACATAATAAATTGATAGAGCATGATTTTAAAAAAAAATTAAGAAAAAAATCATTAAATTTGAAGTTAGTATAAGGAAGAAAGATTAGTTACAAGTTTTAGCCAGAGATTAAAAAGAGAAATCAAGGTTCTTCGACAATTTCAAAATTAAATTTCAAACAGCATTTTGAAGCAGTAAATGATTTCAAATAAAAAAGTTGTAAACAACAATGTTCCATAACTTTTTGAGATCTACAACTTTTATTTTGATCATTTTTTCATCCGAGGCCATTTGAAAAAATTTAATTTGTAGGCCCAATCAATGCTTGGACAATTTTCAGATGTATTACTTTATTAGCTATCTCATTTAAATTCTAACACTAAACTAATAATAATATAAATTTAGCGTAATCTCAAGTTTTCTTGTCTTTTTTGAGCTCCCGCCATTATTTCCCTAGATTAATAACATAAATTCAGCTAAGTAATCATTTTTTGTCATTTTTGCTCCCGCCATTCTTTTCCTCCAGTTTTTTTTTTTAAATTTCGTGCCTTCATTTCTCCAGCACAACTAATCTTATTTCTCTCACAGCCCACACTAGTTATTGGAAAGCCAAATAATGGCCTCACCTTTCATGGAGACTAGCTACACAGGATCGTGTACAAACAGCCAGGGAACCGTCCCCTGATCGTGGATCTCGTCAATTCTCTCAGCTGACTCGTGGTTCATTTTATTTTTTCCATTCCATCGCACAACTCCATACCTCTCTTCTCCCTCCAGCAAACAGGAAGTCCCCACTACACCACCATCGGCGCAGCAGTAGCGCCGCGTCCCCGTACCAGTGCCAGCAGCTACACCGCCCCGGACGCTGCAGGAGAACGCCCCCGTGCCCCCGCACCCTCGCCGGTCCCTGTCGCCGCCTGAAGAGGGCATAGAACCAAGATGCGAAACTGCCGCCGCCCTTGCTTGCGCCTCCCTATTCTTCCTTGAATGTACCACCACCCACGACCCACATCTGGATTTTTTGGGAGTCCATATTCACGACGATACTCCATCACAGATCCACTAAGGGGGTGTTTAGTTGGTGAGGTGAAAATTTTTGGGTGTCATATCGGATGTGTCGGAAGGATGTCGGGAGGGGGTTTTGGATACTAATAAAAAACAAATTATAGAACCCATTAGAAAACTACGAGACGAATCTAATGATACTAATTAATCGGTCATTAGCACACGTGGGTTACTGTAGCATTTAAGGCTTTTCATGGACTAATTAGGCTTAAAAGATTCGTCTCGCGATTTCCAACCAAACTGTGCAATTAGTTTTTTTTTTCATTTATATTTAATGCTCCATACATGTGCCGCAAGATTCGATGTGACATTTTAGGTTGAAAATTTTTGGAAACTAAACAGGGCCTAATTTGCATCTCCACAATCATTTGTTTTGGTTGAATCGATCAGGTATATGAGGGATGTTGCTGGTGGCAGGTGTCAGCTTTCTGATGCACGGCGGCGGCGGTAGCTCCTGGAACTGCAGCAATGTCAGTTCATTGGTGGCGGCGGCGGTTCCTAGAACTGCAGCGATGTCAATTCAGTGGTGGCGATGGCGCGGTACTGGCAGCTGAAAGGTCCTAATGGTCAGAGGGGGTGAACAACCTATTAAAGATTTCTACAACAACACTTAGCAAACCGTTTAAACAAATATGAGACGAAACAAGTGTTGCGCTAGCCTAAAAAAATACAAGCCACCTACCACAAGTTTCTATAGTTTCTTTTCACACAATGGCTATGCCACTACACTAAGTTATTGTGCTCTTAAAGACTAACTAAAGAGCCACACTAACAAAACTAACAAGCTCTCACAACTAGCTACACTAAAGAGCTTGATAACTAGTTTACGGTAATATAAAGGGAGAAAGTAAGATGGTTATACCGCCGTGTCGAGGAATGAACCAATTGATCACAAGAATCAATATCAATGAAGACCAATCAACCTCGGAATCAAATGATGACACAATGATTTTTTACCGAGATTCACTTGCTTGCCGGCAAACTAGTCCTCGTTGTGGCGATTCACTTACTTGAAGGTTCACGCGCTAATTGGCATCACACGCCAAATCCTTAATAGGGTGCCGCACAACCAACACAAGATGAGGATCATACAAGCCACGAATAATTCACTAGAGTACCTTTTAACTATTCGCCGGGGAAAGGTCAAGAACCCCTCACAATCAACACGATCGGAGCCGGAGACAATCACCAGTCTCCGCTCGACGATCCTCGCTGCTCCAAGCCGTCTAGGTGGTGGCAACCACCAAGAGTAACAAGCGAATCCCGCAGCGAAACACGAACATAAAATGCCTCTAGATGCAAACACTCAAGCAATACACTTAGATTCACTCCCAATCTCACAAAGATAATGAATCAATGATGGAGATGAGTTGGAGGACTTTGGCTAAGCTCACAAGGTTGTTATGTCAATGCAAATGGCCAAGAGGGTGAGCTTGAGGGGCCATGGGGCTTAAATAGAGATCCTCAATGAATAGAGCCGTTGGCTCTCTGTTCACTGAAAAAACGGGGCAACCGGACGCGCCGGTCGTATTGACCGGACGTAGGACCCCAGCATCTGGTCCTCAGATCTTCGTTGCGTGTCCCCTGGTTCAAATGTTGATCGCCCAATCTCAACGGTCATCAGTGCATTTAAATTGTGATTGGACGCTTTTGTTTCAAGTGACTGGACGCACCATCACCAGCGTTCGATCGTTTCTAGTAAGGTTTCACTCGTGATCGGACGCGTCCGGTCATGCCCGACCAGACTCACCCAGCGTCTGATCACTCACCGTCTCCTCTGTGCGCTGCCACATCAGCACGACCAGACGCTGAACAGTGTTCAGGCAGAGTCCGGTCGCATGCGTCCGGTCAAGAGACCGACGGCGACCTTCACTGCGTGCCACTGACCGGACGTTGGGTCCGAGTCCGATCATCGCGACGTGACCCGCCCCGTGCACTCTCCAAAATTCTGTTTTTCTATACAGGTGCGGGTGGCATCGTTGGACTATCCGCACTCTACGGGCGGACACTCACCGGTGAAGTTTTGAACCCTTGCTCCCAAGTGCTAAACACAATGTGTATCACCTTTGTGCTTATGTGTTAGCATATTTTCACAAACATTTTCAAGGGTGTTAGTACTCCACTAGATCCTAAATGCATATGCAATGAGTTAGAGCATGTAATGGCACTTTGATAACCGTATTTCGATACGAGTTTCACCCCTCTTAATAGTACGGCTATCGATCCTAAATGTGATCACACTCTCTAAGTGTCTCGATCACTAAAGCAAAAATAGATCTTACCACTTATACATTTGCCTTGAGGCTTTTGTTTTTCTCTTTTTTCTTTTCAAATCCAAGCACTTGATCATCACCATGGCATCACCATCATCACGTCATAATCTTCATTTGCTTAGAGTTTCATTAATTTACCAAAACCAAACTAGAGCTTTCAGCAGCGCATGTGTATCACGACTGGTTAGTTATCTCCAATCCCTGTCATTTGCTTCACTTGGATGGATAATATGCATTTTTTATTGATTACAAGGATTCATCTCCGATCTGTATGCCTGATATATCCTTTCCTTTCTCTCGATTTCTATTTCCTGTATTTGTATTCCCTCATTATTAGTTGAGATGAACATAATCCTAGATGAAGCAATTTTGTTACCTATTTAAATATTCCCTTATTATTAATTCCTGTATCTTTAGCATCACCTTGCGCAGGGGCAAGGTCACAGCTTTGTGATTTGATATATTAATTCGCTCACCATTGCTTTGGTTATTTCTGAAAAATTGTTTCAGATTAAACAAGATTAATTCCAGATGCCTAGCGGTGTTGCTACAAGCGGACTCCAACCCCGGGCCTTCTTGGGATCTCATGTGGCAAGAAGAACAGGGGATTTGGTGGTTGGATCTGCAGGAGGTTCCTGCCTTCACTCTCCCATCTGCGATCTAATCCATTTGATGCACCCTCTCCTAGGCATTCAACACGCCTCCCCATCCAATTGTACCCTTCTTGAGGTACTAACCCATCCCCTTCTCCCATTCTATGTTGATGCAGTGGACGAATTTTTGCACATCATTTGGGGAGTCATGATTTCTGTGTGAACTTCATCTCTTTTCCCCTTATAATTTGCAGTCCAATTGTTTAAATTTTCTGTATTGAACCTAATGATGTTACCTATATTTCTTCATTATTCTGATCTATGCGGTGATCATACCAGGGCATCTTGGACTGAAATTTCTTGTGTAAAGCATCACATCTATCAATTGGATGTTCTGCAGAGTTCTTTTTGACATGCTGTCAAGGTGTTTGATGAAATCCCAAGTAGGATGCTGGTGAGATTTAAAATTTCTCAAACTATAGGTGAAAAGATGCCTACTTGTACATTGTATTATTGAACTCATGCTGTTTATCATTTCACGTTTATTAATTTTTTGTCTATGGGATAACCATTCCTGTGGGTCTGGATAAAAAATTCTGGTTGTTTTCCTTCTTGATCAGATTGCATCTTATCAGTTACCTGGCACCTGGACTTTGTGTAGTCACATCACTTTGGACTAATATGATGAGGTAGGACCTATTTGAAATTTTATATGGGCATCATAAAATTGATTCTATATTTGTGTTGTTGCAGTCATTAGATTTCAGCTTCTATCTTAAATTTCATGGCCTTCAAATTTTGTACTGTCCTTTCTATAACCTATTATGATTTTACTTCTAAGTTTCACATTAAAGTAATCCAATATTTATCTGTGTAGGTTGAGAAGACAAATGGATGGTCGTAGTAGTGGAATTCTAGACTAAACTAAAGGAAGGAGAAAGGAGGGCTGCTGGCATTCTAAGAGGATCCCTTTATGTTTTATATTTGACTCCCGTAATAACTTGTACTCTAAACAGAAACCATGTCATGAATTATGTGGCTGGTACTCATCGTAAAGAAACAAATTCTTTATACTATATGGCAGAGTGTGCTTATTTTCTATGTGTTGGATGGTCTTGCATTTTTCATTAAATTGTACAGGCATTATCCCTATGTTTGTGTCAAAAATTAAATATTTATGATATTAATTAATTAATGATTTAATGGTTTATTCCTTGCAACACATATAAGTGTTGCAACAAACCAAATCTAGATGTTGCAACAAACTGTAGAAGTAGTTCGCTCATGGTTTGTACAAACACATATAAGCGTTGCCATAACCCATCTTATGCGTTGCAACTTTACAACGGTTATTAGTATGTGTTACCAATGGATAAATAAGTATTGCAATAGACCCTTGCAACACCACTTTAGGCAACGCATATTAAATGCGTTGGTATAGACCCTGCCAACGCATATATAGACTTCTAGCAACGCATATTTGCGTTGCAAAAGGGGGTGCCATGTTGTACTGTGTGCAGCTTGCTAGCTAGTACTACATCCAAGTTTTTTTTTGTGAGTGGCGTTCAGCTAGCGTTATACTCCTATGTGTATACTAGTACTACCTCCACCCCCCACACAAAAAATGCAAAGTTTGACCAAATCTTCTCTATCTCTGTCTCTTCTCTATCTCTATCTCTAGAACTTGTGACGCCAACGTCTATCTGGATCGCATGATTATTTTGGTGTGGCCGGGTAGACGTTCATAATCCACAGAGATAGAGATAGAGAATTATGGGAAGGGAAAGTGATGTATCGGAATATCACCACACAATGATCATGATTGTGATCCTAATCTCGTTCGTCCTTTGTGTTGCACGTTGACAACGAATACTTTTTTTTTCAAAAAATGAATTGTTGCCATGCCTCTTGCATCTGGGATACGACGTTGTAATTCTGAGCATATATGTTTTGGGCAAGGCAGAGCATGGATAAATTTAATTCAATGCCTAGCAACAAATTTTCAGCCTTTCAGGCAACTGTTGCTTGTTGTAACTTTCAGACAACAAGCTTTAAGCCTAGCTTTTATTTTAGATTCATTACGATAATGAATGTGTTTCTAGAAATTATCGTGGTATAACACGTGCAAAACTGAATTGATATATTCTTGATTTTAACTTGGCTACCAAACATCTCGTTCAATTTATGTTGCACCCGTTGCAACGCACGTGCACTCATCTAGCATACAGATAAAAATATTAATAAAAATAGATTTCGTGACCAATCTAATGCTATCTATTTAGTACAATAAATATTAGTATTTTTAACATAAGCTTGGTCAAACTCAGCAGAATATAACATATCACTATTCTAGAATTGTATTCTTTTCAGGTCGGACAGAGTATAATATTGTCATGTTCGTTTGGCTGATAAGCCATGGCTGAAAGTACCGTTGGCTAATTTATTGTGAGAGAAAAATATTATTCGTTGGCTAAAAAAGTATGGCTTATAAGCCAAACGCCCGATACGTACAGAGCTTCAAATTTCGAAACCCCAACAGGATCTATCGGAGACATATGGGATCCCGCCTACAATGCCGACCTTGTTTGTTAGTATCGATCAAGACGCATGCATGCACGTCCGTCACCATGCATCCATGTCTCTCTATCTAACACTGTCAATTTTGTTTCCGTCCAGCCATCAGCTTCCTCATCACGTACTTGCCTGTGGTGCCCTGGTCAGTGATCAGAGTAAAACAGAACAGTGCTCCTACGTACTACCATCACTAAACTAGCAATCACCATGTTCGTTTCGGTTTATTCACTCGTATCTGGCTTATAATCCACGGCTTGAACAATGTTTTTCTCTCACACCAAACTAACCAGCAGTACTTTCAGCCATGACTTATAAGCCAATTCAGCCGAAACGAACAGGCTGAATGTTTTCCCAAAAGTTCAGGCATGCAGACCCCTTGTTGCGGTGTGCCATGCATTTGTTTACCACTTGGTAAGTACAAAGCAGGTGACAACTACTCTGATCCGGTCTTGGATCTTTTCAAATCGTGACTGATACATGCAGCCTATTTGCTTGTTGGTTTCAGCCAGGACTTATCAGCCAGCCAACAATGTTTTTCTCCCACAACAAACCATCGATCACCGAGCTTATCAGCCCCGTTCGAAAACCAACCAAATGAACAGTGATGATCTGTTGTCTTAGCTTGCTGGTTTGTAGTATTTGTTGGCACCTAATTAAGCTACATGTACTTTTGACCTTCTTAAACTGACATACTCCTACATATGTTAAATCAAAGGTTAGTGAGTGCATTGTACCCTCTCCGTTCCTAAATGTTCGTCGCCACGATTTGCGTGCTGATAGCTTTGACTCGATTTATAGAAAATACGTGCAATATTTTTATTTCTAAATAAATTTATTAAAAAACTAGATTCAAATATCCATCCAATCATACTAATTATGTATCATAAATATTAATATTTTTAATATATATTTAGTCAAAATTGTTTCTCGAGAAGCGAAAACGACAGATATTTAGGGATAGAGGGATGCGAAAACGACATACATTTAGGACGGAGGGGACGGAGGGAGTATACTTTTATAACATATGGCCATCTTTTCTATTGGGCAGTACGTAGCTAGCTTCTTAACCGTTGAGAACACCAATATAGCATAGCCCTAATATTATACTTGTATCTACAGTATAGTGTTTTCAGAACTGGTACAGGTATGCAGTACTCCATGCCTGTTTATTTTTTTAAAAAAGAAAAGCTGTGGGAGACTGGGAGCTGCAGCTAGCAGATGCAACCACACTGACATGAGGTGATAGTGGCGGATTTGGTCTTAGTCTGGGCAAATTGAATGGGCGGGTCTTCCGGCGGGCCAGGGATCAACGTTGGATCATGAATTAATAATAAGCATATAGTACTAGCTAGTTTACTCTTTTAGGCCCTGTTCGTTTCTCTTATAATTCGTATTTTTTAGTTTGGTCTTGTTTAGATGCATCCAAATTTCAAGTTTTTTCATTCTCTTTCCATCACATCAATTTTTAGCCGCTTGCATGGAGTATTAAATGTAGGTAAAAAAAATAACTAATTACACAGTTTAGTTGGAAATCACGAGATGAATCTTTTGAGCCTAGTTGGTCCACGATTGGACAATATTTGCCAAATAAGACGAAAGTGGTACTATTCATCGGATTAAAAAAATTTGCAAAGTGAACAAGGCCCTTGTTTTTAAGCCAAAACAATATTTTTCTCTCATAACAAATCAGCCATAACAATATTTTTCTCTCACAACAAATCAGTCAAAATACAGTGCCCACGCGAGTGGGCTGGCCAGCCAGCCAGCCAACCAGCCGAACACTCCCCCATGCGGCTAAGTTGCAACAGCTTGTAAGAGATCGCAGAACCGAAGCTCAAATCAAATGCATCACAGAAACCAGGCTCCGGAGCTAGACGACCAGCTTTCAGTTTGGGACAACACTGAAACTGATGATGATGCGGTCGTACGCGTACGTACAGTGTAGTATACTGCAGCTGCACGAACTTTCATGGCAATGTGGGGGTATTGCAGAGAATGGTCTTCTTCTTGCCCACACATCCACGTCACGTCCTTTCACGAAACAGTGCAGTTCTTGAAGCAATTTCTCTCATTCATTTTCCAAGAAACATATCTGGTTTCATTTTTCGGAACCAAATATACTCCACGTACGTGTGTGTATATTTAGGTCGAGTCCTTGACGCATACTCCCTCCGTCCCATTGAGTTTATCGTTGGAAAACCGTGCCCCCCTCACAATCCCGCTTCCCGAGCGACAATCTTAACGGGACGGAGGGAGTATAACCGCAATAATAACAAAACAGAAACAGCCTGCATATATATGCCGACAAGCACACTGCAAGGGCTAAGGGCCTGTTTGGTTTCTTAGACTGAATTTTAGTCCATGTTCCATCGAATGTTTGGACACATGCATGGAGTATTAAATATAGACTAAAAAATAACTAATTACACATATTGCGACTAATTTGCGAGACGAATTTTTAAGCCTAATTAGTCCATGATTTGACAATATGATGCTACAGTAAATATGTGCTAATGATGGGTTAATTAGGCTTAATAAATTCGTCTCGTAAATTAGTCTCCATCTGTGTAATTAGTTTTATAATTAACTCATATTTAGTCCTCCTAATTAGCATCCGAACGTCCGATGTGACATGGACTAAAATTTAGTCCGTGGAACCAAACACCCCTAAGTTTCGGTTCCAACCTATATAGGAGCTGGAGCCGAGCTGTCGAAACTAATTTTTTTGGTTTCACCTATTTCTCGCTTATTATAGAGATGTGACATTTTGTTGTGCCGTGGCATTTTTTTTTTTAGCCTAGCCTAAGCGCCGCACGGTGCAATACCATCATGCGATGTGCATAGGTCATCCCTTGGAATGCTTGGACAGCATGGCACGCCCACTAAACAGTACCACTCAGAGCCGTGCCTCTTAACACCCATCTCGCCCCTTACTCAAATATACATGAGCCACATGCCTACAACTATATGGCAATGTATCAAGTGCAAACCAACCTCTCCGTGCAAATCGTGCAAACCAACTGCGGGGGAGAGGTGGGAGGGGGGATTTGCAAAAGTGTAATTAGGAGCGGGCGTAATTACACTTTTGTAAATCCGCCCTCCCACCTCTCCCCCGCAGTTGGTTTGCACGGTTTGCACGGAGAGGTTGGTTTGCACTAGATATGTTCCCCAACTATATACCCTAGTACCTTGCTCCTCTCTCGGTCATTGCCTCCTCCCTTAACTATCATGTCCACGCCTACACCCCCCTTCTTGTTGCAGTCTATATATATTCCAACCTTGACCAATTGAAATTTAAAAAAAGACTATATATGATATGTCCATACCTGATCTAGACCTTGTGAGTGTTGCGATCGACCTTACTGGCTTGCTGGTTGCTCTCTGTTGTGTACTTCCTATCGTTCGACCGCAAGTCCGCAACATGCAAAACCGCACACGTCTTCGATGTTGCAGCTATCGTTGACCGATCACCACGAGTTCGTACGTCGCACGACGATTGAGTCACCCAAGCGAAGGCCACCTAAAAAATTGTGGTAGAAATTAGGGGTGAGGGGGCGCACAACCCCTGCTACCCCCTTGCCTTCGCCCTGGACATGGTCACATATCCACCATATCATCTTAGTTTGGATTCCTAGTCAGACTTGGGCCAAAAAGGAAACAATGCATGCGATGGTAGTTGGGTTGGAATCAACTTCGAAGGAGTTGTGGTCGTAGGGATAAAACTGCCCGAGCGTAACTTAACAAGGATAATTTCACCAACTTTTGCAAATCTTTCGATGTTTGGATAGCTACATCTATCAAACAATTAACTCAGGGGGTGATACCAAATTCTCTAACAACTTCTACAAATCTTAAATTTTGTAATATATCAAATTAACCGCTTAGTTGAGGTTGCTCCAAACGGGGATCCTCTAGGTTGTTAAAATCCAAATTCAATGGCACAAATTATCATGATCATTGGAATCACCGTACCTAGAATCATTGTTCTTTTCATTGGTTTTGCATGTATTGTTAGATGAAAACCGGAAGTGGACCTGCACTTTCGGCCTCACCTTAGCACTGAAGTGACCACGTACTTGAGGTACAAATTCTTATTGTCACTCTAACCTTGGTGTAGCCAAACTAACAAGGCATATCCTGATAAAAGCCACAGATAACTTCAGTGATGGTTAGGTAAATGGGGCTTTGTGGGTTTCTTCAAGGGGATTCTAAGTGGGACAAGGGTAGGAAAGAAGGGGGTCTTGAGCCCCCGTACCCCCGTGCTACAATGTAGCTCAAAAAAACACCCCTTGCAACTTTTATATGAGTTTTACTTTGGCGATCTTTCTAAAAAGGTGCTTTATGATTGATAAAGTTTGTTAAAAAAATAGCACCACGACAGTTCTACTATATTTTAAATGGTCTAGCAATAATGTAATACTATGTTTGCAGCTACTGGAACGCTTACCACAAAAACTAATGTGTATGGTGTTATTCTTATGGAGATCATTACGAAGATGACATATATCTAGTACCAATCTTTGGAAAAAATGTACTTGATCATGAGAAATTTTGGAAGGTTGTAGACCCCACACTAGAGTTGAATTCTAATGACTTACTCGAACACACCTATTGGAAATAACAAACCTTGTCTGCCATTGCACTGCATTACAACCAAGCCAGAGGCTAGTGATGAATCATTGTGTAAACATTCTTTCCAATATGGTGGATCATTTGAAGCAAATCCCAATCGATGATGCAGCATGGCATTGCGTGAGATTATAGAATAATGGAAGAAAGAAAAATCCGATATATCTGGATTAGTATGAGTGGGGACGCATGATCTCAATATATAAGGGTTAAAAATTTAAAGGAGGGCTAAAGCGTTGAATATAAAGGAGCAGAAAATTGCAGGGGGGACTAAAGTAGGGAACCATGGTATTAGTATGGGTGGGGGCTTGAGCCCCCCTCCCCCACACAACCCCTACACACCTTGATAGACAGTCACTGTCAATATATTAGGTTTAAATTAATGTTAGTTACCCTGAGGGCATGAACAAATTATTGTTACTAGACTATTGAAAATAAAGGTCATACGATAGTTGAACCACCTAAACATCCCACCTTACTGGTTCAATTGCAAAAGGAAGAAAAAGAAATCAATCTGACTAACCTCTCTCTCAGCAAAATATTATGTTTCTAACATGCATATTTGAGAGTTACTTGCTTCCCTCCTTGCCTACTGCTGCATGCTCTCCTCCTTGCCAGTCCCCACGTATGAAAGGTCCTTGTTGGTTTTGGTAATTGAGTGACAACCTAGGTGGACTAATTGTGTTTATGTGAGATACACAGGTGATTAGTCCACAGGTACATGTGTGTGAGCAACATATGCCATGAAGGTGAAAATGGCTTAGAGATGTTGCAAAGCTCACACATGTGATGATGAAGGAGCTTATTGCACATGAGACATGACATTGAGTCATGTGATCAAGGTGGAGAAGATCAAGACAAGACTTGGCTTGATGGACCGGTTGCAAGCGTGAAGGGCAAGTCAAAGGCTTTGGAGTGATGGACCGCGTGGCGGTGAAGCTTGAGCAAGACTTGGCGCCGATGGACGATAGCAACGGTGAAGAGCAAGTAGAGTCAAGATCGATGAACCAATATGATCATGTGATGATATGAAGTGGATCATATCATTGTTGATCGTGTTGGTGCATGTGTTGCATCGACATTGAAGGAGATGGAATGGAATGCGCAAGGCAAAGGTATAACCTAGGGCATTTTATTTCACCGGTCATAGGTGTGTAGAGAAGTTTATGACGGGTTTAGGATAGATGGCCGTACTATCAAGAGGGCAAACTTGTTTGCATATCGGTCATCTAGTGCCACTCGAGTGATCTAACTTTGCATTGTCGCTAGGATCGAGTGGCGTGGCAAGTTGAGTGGCTAACATCCTTTGGGAAATGATTGTGAAAATGCTAACACACATACACATGGTGGTGTACACTTGGTGGTGTTGGCACATTTACAAAGGAGGTGGTGTTTGCGGGGTGAGATGGGTTTGGGTCCCTCTCCTCCCCTTAGAAGCTTGTTTCGGCGGGATTCGGCGCTTTCGGGAAAAATAGAATGCCTATTTTCTATTGCGCCGATGCAAGTTCTTAATGGTTAGCACATTGGAGCAAGGGTGAAGAAGTTAGAAGTGAAAACGAGTTGATCGCGAAGACGCTGGCGTCGGTCAACTGACCGGACGCTGGGTCTGAAAGCACCGGACGCTGGCAGGGTGCGTCCGGTCAGGCTGACGTACGGTGACGCAGAAGCTGGAGTGTGACCGGACGCTGGGCTGCGTCCGATCACATGCGACCGGACGCGTCCGGTCAAAGAAATACGCCTCGGGTACCTTACTAGAAACGACCGGACGCTGGGGTCCAGCGTCCGGTCAGTTGAAGCTGCTGCGTCCGGTCAGGTCAAGTGACCGTTGGAAATAGGACACGTGGCCGTCTGCGGGCGACCGGACGCTGAGGTCCAGCGTCCGGTCAACACGACCGGAGCGTCCGGTCGGCCCGACCGTTGCCCAGTGAAGGGGTAACGGCTAGTTTAGCCCTTGGGGCTATAAATAGAAGTGGCCTTCAGCCATGGCTGATGCTGAGCACCTAAGGGGACTTAGTGTCCATGCTTGTGAGTGCTTGGGAGCCCTCCATCACACATACACTTGATAGTGATCATTCGATTGTGTGAGTGAGCGATTCTAGTGCGATTGCATCGTGAGGTTGCATCGAGTGGCACTAGGTGGTCGTGTTGCAAGCCGGTGGTGCTTGTTACTCTTGGAGGTTGCCACCTCCTAGACGGCTTGGTGGTGGTCTCCGTCGAAGCGCGCAAGAAGCTTGTGCGGCGCTCCGGAGAAGTGCTTGTGAGGGGTACTTGTGCTCGCCCCGCGGGAGTCGCGAAGAGCAACTTTAGTAAAGCGTGTCATTGAGCTACCCTCACTCAAGGGGTAGGTTCTTGCGGTGCCCGACGTGCGGGCTTAGCGGGTGATGCTAATTAGCCGCCGAACCACCAAGTGAGCGGTCGACACAACGGGGACTAGCGTGTTGGCAAACACGTGAACCTCGGGAGAAAAATCATCGTGTCAACCTTGTTCTTCCCGTTGGTTTGCATCCCCATTACACAAGCTTGCAATTACTTATATATATATATCTTAAGCTTGTGTAGTTGCTCTTGTAATTTGATAGCTTGTGTAGCTAGCTAATTACCTTCTTGCTTGTGAAGCATAGAAGTAGCTCCCTTGCGTGGCTAATTTGGTTTTAGTAACCTTGTTAGTCACATTGCTTAGTTTGTGTAGCTAAGTATTTGCGCTCTCTAATTAGGCGTTGGTTGCCTTGTTATTGAGCATTGCTAGTGAGCTTAGTTAGCTTTGTGCTTTTGCTTACTAGCATGTGTAGGAGCTCCCTTGTTACTTAAAGTACTAGTGGCATAGGTTTGTGTGACCTTGCTCCTAGAATTGTTTAGGAGAGCTCTAGCTAGCCTGGCACCTTAGTTGCTTTATTAGTATCTTTGCAAGGTGCTAGTGAACATATATAGAGGGGTGTAGTCTTGGCTAGACCGATTGTTTTAATTCCGCATTTATATCGGTTAGCCGACGCGATTAATTTTAGAAAAGACTATTCACCCCCCCTCTAGTCCGCCATCTCGACCTTTCAACATAGCCACACCTTCCTCATTGAAAGGATCAAGGTGCCCAAGGAGGGGGTTGTGAATTGGGCTAATATAAAATTCTCACGAATTAAAACCTATCACTTAGCCTATTTCAACCCTTGTGCCTAGTATATGTTTCTAGCCTACGCACAAAAGTTTTGCAACCTAGTTCCAACCCTAAGCTAACATGTCAATTCTAGGAATGTAAAAACTTATAAGTAATTGCACAAAAGCAAATGCTCAAAGTAAAGAGAGGGTTAGGAACATGGTGATGTTTTCTAAGGTATTGGAGAGTTGGCACTCCTCACTAGTCCTCATTGGAGCACCCTGTAACACCCTCGGTGTTACACTGTACAGTCTTTTGCTAAAACACTGCATGAGCATCATATTTATGTGTAAATATGTGTAATATAGGGTGTAAAGTAATGTACGTAACTCGAAACGTTCATCGGAAATGCGAAACGAATGTTATATTTCATGTCGCGTTATATCACTTAGGGTTCTAAACAAATTTTTATTGAACGAGAATGCAATAGAATGCATAGACGAAACTTTAATAAAATTTGTAGTACAAACTTCGTAGGTGACGATGAAATACCTGCAATCGTGAAAGGAATTCACTAGCTAGTGTATGGAATAGCTTGGAAATCAAATTCGACTCGAATCCGATCGAGACTTTGTCGAATTTCCTAAGTCGGAAAATGCTGTGACGAAGCTAAGTTCGACAATTTTTGTAGGAGATTTGGGTTAAGTAGTGGCAAGATGTCTTAGCTTAGTTTGGTAGCCCTATGTGTCCTCTTGATCATCGTGAAGTGGGTTTAGGTCAAGAGAGAACTGAGGGGTAGGATTAGAGGCTTTAAAATTCGCGCTCATCATGTTGTTGGTGGCTTTGCAGGCAGTGCGTGGTCACCACGCGTGTTCCCGGTGTCGCCGTGCCGGCCTTGCCCATGTTGACCGGCCATGGTCGCCTTCGCTGGGCTTGCCGCTGTGCCTGCCTTTGGCTACTGACCCCTCCTCGGCCACCGCCGCGCTGTTGTCCCTTCTCCCTCTTACGCCGTGACCCCACCTAGTCACCGTCGTCGTCTCGGCGGGGTGCTGCTCGCCTGAGGCTGAGTCACCTCTCCCATGTGCACCTATATGCCATCGCCCGCGTCCCGCCGAGGCAGCACAGCGCCACTCAGCTGGGTCTCTGCGGCTTGCGTCGCGTCGTCGCTGCCACTGCTGCGCGCGCCCGCTGCACCATCACATGGCCCTGCCCGCGCTGTCGTCTTGCCCATGAATGGCACTGTGCGTGGCCGTACTTGGCCTACTGCGGCCGGCACATGGCCCTTGCCCGCGTCGTCGCCTTGCCCCGATGTGACACTGCGCTTGGCCTGATTCCTTTATTGCGTGTTGGTGCGTGGTGGCGCCATGCGGGTCAAGCTCTGCCTACCTCCCTCTTCCATCAACTCCGTCCGGCGAGCCAGTTCGCAGCACCTAGTCTTTCCCGTGGTAAATACTGGAGCCAGTTGAGAGTTGGGAAGCCTAATTTAATGCCAAGCCCGTCTGCTGCCACGGTAGTTAGCTCGCGATTGGAGTCGACCCGATGAGCTTTCATCCTCCAGTGAGGTAATGCGGGGCATTTTCCTCGTGGCGGTCCGCCATGGCCATCGAGGCAGGTGCTCGGCCAGGGCGTCGCTCCATGCTCCGTTGTTTCAATTGAGTGGTGCTTTTGCGTCGTGTTGACTTGGTTGCCTCGCTCATGTAGCAGTTTCACCGGTGGAGTAGTAGGTCATCGGGGACGCCGTCGCCGCGCTTGCCGTGAACCAGAGCAACCCTACGGTTGTGGCCAACCACCTTGCCGAGCCTCGCGACTTTGTCCAGGCCATCCTTCATGTCTCTGGTGAGGCACCTCCGCTCCTAGGGTAGACGGTTGAACCGGTTGAGGTCTTGGATCGTCGAGACGCGTTCGATGCCACCGGCGAACTGGGTTGGATGTCGTTCCCGTGGCCAGTGCGTTTGGGTGTAGTAGCGGTTCAAATAGGGCTTCTATGTTGTTGCCCGTAGTCTATAGATGGATAAAAGGGTCATGGTAGAGGCAGTGGGCTAGGTGATTTCATCGGCGTCAGTGTTGCCGCGGCCAGACCCCGCCACGGCCCATGGCCACATCTACGTGCTGCACCGTTTTTGGTGTTTGATACCTCGATCGGTTGCGCTTCGCTCGTAGAGTGCTAGGGAGGTGATGGTTGAGGCCGGGGAGGTCCGTGCTTGCCGGTGTTTGGCCGGAGATGCCGTGACCTTATTTAGTTCTAGCCGGGGACTTGGGAACGGGAATTCGAAGTAAGTCGGGGGGTTAGTTTAAAGTTAGCTGTGATAATGATATATTCATAAATTTAATTTAGAAAGCTTAGTATTAATTAGCTTAATATTTGTAAGAATTTTTGTGGTAAATCGGTGATAGCTTTAGCCATGAAATTTTTACAGTAGGCTCATTAGATTATTATGTGCTCACTATAATTTTTATAGCTCTAGAGTAGGTTGATAAATAGAATAGCTAGTACTCTCTGTTTTATCATATATAGAGTAAATCGATATTAAGAATAGGGATTCCTTTAGTTGCTAAGTTAATACATGCAATGTTGCATACCTGTTTAGTGGGAATGATAGGTAACGTAGCATCTTAGTCAGTAGAGCTAGCTCAGTAGCTTGACAGATGTATTTTTATTTTAAGAGTTGTTGTTATCATATTACTAAGTGTTGCATCATCATTTCATGCATGTAGATCATGAGTTGGTAGAGTTCGTGCCTGCGGACGAACAGGACTATGAGAAGATTATTGAGGAGTACGAGGAGGAGGTTCTCGTACAGGAGGGAGCCCCGAAGCCATTTGTTGCTGACTTTGTTGACCCACCGCCTGCTCAAGGCAAACCCCGGTGCATAACCTTTATTTTGAATGATCACTGAATATATATATGATGTGCATTTACGTTATAGGCATTTTATGGAAACTACATGCATAGATATACTTACATATGAGTCCTACTAGTATAGGTTGAGTAGCTGCTATGCTCAGGATTTCGGTAGCATGAGTAACCTGCCGTTACTCACAATTGGTGATAATTATGATCACTCATGATAAAATGGTGGAAAGGAAAAATGGTGATCGGACAGGGATATGGTTTGGGTAATGGTGGGTATAAGAGGTTGTGTCCTGCGGCCAACAGGGCATAGCTTGGTTACACTTTTTCCCTGTCTGTGTCGGTTAAGGACCGGTCGTTGCATTGGACGCTAGGCAATCCACAGACTTATTATCCCGAGCACATACTTGGGTATGGGCGCAGGAAAGACTTGTTGCTCTCTTGTCGTGGGTTCTGGCTCTTTCTGGACCGACTGATGGGAGGCGGGGATGGTGGAGGTCCTTGCACCGCACTGAGTCCGGGACTCAGGAGTGGGGGCTTGGAGTCCAAGTTTGGACGGGGACCTAGGCCCCGTGACAGGAGAGTGGTGGGTTAGTCCTGCTTGTGCCTGGGATACAAGCGAGGCGTGTGTTTTTGGGTACCTAGTTGGGCACATTGATTCACGAATCACCGGGCAATCCGGTATGGCTTTGTCTAGACTCTAGCATCGTAGTAAGAACTAAAGGATGAAAGATGATGAAATGGAACTGTTTGCTCAACCCTTGCTTAAAAATAGAACATGTGCTTACATAGAATGGCTAGATAATAAATTATTTATGACCGCTAATATTAACTTACATAAGGATTCACTATTGGTATTGCTTTCTGTGAAAAGGAAACCAGCAAACCATAAAACTTATCATATTCCTTGGAGTTGGGAAATTATTCCCACTAGTCTGATAAGTCTTGCGAGTACATTGTGTACTCAGGGTTTATTTACCCCTATTGCAGGTACTACTTGAGGAGTAGCCATTGTGTGAAGGATTCTTCTGGTGGGCACAGACGGATCCTTGCTTCTTATCGATAGATGTTTTCGAGTTTTATTTTTATTTCGTTGTTTAATATTTCGCACTCTGAATTTGGTATTGTAATAATATATTTTCCAAGAACTATGGATGTATGAAATTGATTCAGTATTGTAACTCGTTCTCATTATTGGATCCTTAGGGGAAAATGTGGATCTTTCAGGCTCTCCCTTGGGGTGTGCCGACGGAACCTGCCCGTTGTAGCTCACTTTCAGGGTGCTTAGTGTCTGGTGGAAGACGAGTGCCTCTGTAAGTGCGTTATTTCGAGCGATTCTGCCACACACCCGTGCAAGGGTATAGCTCCCCCTTGATCCGCACAAGGATAATTTTCTTTCTATAGGTTGATTCTTCGCCACTCTGGCACGATGAATGACCCACAACCGTTCACAACATCACTTGGGCCTCTCAGAATCGCCTATGAAAGATCACCAAGCCGTCCAGGTAATGCCGATCACCAAGAGTAACAAGCACAAACTCTCACTTGACCTAAATAAGCCAAACGAGGATGGTGGATGCACACTTGCTACTCTCTATGCACTATTGGAGTCCTTAATAATCTTGCAATTAGCAAACTCAAATCACTCCACTATGGTTGAACTCCCCCTTGCACTAGGCCCCGGACTCGACACTATCTAACCACCGAACATGTCTTGCGGACAACCCTAGCTACTTACACGTAGCGCTTTGTTCGGTGGGTTGGTGACCTGAGCACCAGACCTGTAAGCCCTCATTCGCTTCCTTTTTAACCATCTTCATGAATGGGGTTACTTCCACTTGATTTTGGGCCTCCTCTGAGTTACCTAGTGCTAAGTTTAACAAGTGTGCACCACACCTACTCACCAAACTCACATAGGTCAAACAACTAGTTCATACCCCCTTTATAGTATGGCCAAAGGAAAAATAAAGTCCTAAACTACTCTAAGTGTCCCTCAACACCCATTGACATTTAGAACTAGCCTGTCATTAACCTTGTCGCTTGTCCTTTGAAAACCGAACCGAATTTCATCAAATAGGGGCATGAAAACCATTGATTACTCATTAATCAATCATCATTTTGACCTAACTTATAATGCTTCTATAAAACACACATTAGTCACAATGATTATGTCGTCATTAATTTCCAAAAGCAAATTAGGGGCCTGCTTTCACTTGCCGCTACTTTGTTCTCAGGCCCTAGCTCGGCACCCCTCTCCCTCCCGCCCATAGTGATTCTACCCCCGTCCCTCATCCCGACGTCCAAGTCTAGTGTGGTGGGGCCAAGGAAGCGACAATTGGTATTGAGTAGGGATGAGCACAAAACTTCTGATATGAGGAATGCATTGATACTAAGACATCGTGACTCGGTGGCGTCGTTATTAGGTGAGCCATGTCATGTTCCCAACCATTTTGGCCTGGCACCGTAGGTGGGCGTACCATGCCCAGGCCAAGCACGATATAGCCTGGAAGCACGTCTATTGAAATTGGATCGTGTTTTTCTAGGCCCAGGCTGTGGCAGACTAGACGACTCAATTAGACATTTATAGACCGACGGAGGGAGAGAGAAATGGCTCGTTGCTACAATGTATAACCCTAGAAGTTGGAGCAGTTTTGAAAGAAGAAACCCTACTAAGCGAGAACTAAACTTGTACCCGTTGTTTATATGCCGTATTAAGGTAAACTAAAAGGCCAATTTAAGAGGGTTACTTTGATTATTTATTACATGATTTACCTGCTCCCCATCCAGTCCTTTGTCAGTAGCGTGGAGTGCATCTTACCTGCAACCTAACTGAAGTAAACTAGTAACTACACAGTTGACAGTACTCCTACTACCACTAAACAAGCAGTATAACCCTCCACGAGTTGAGGCAGACTTCATGTCTCAGAGTGTCAGTTTGTCATCATTTCTGCTTATACTAAGTAGTTGAGCAGGTGAAATCTGTCCAAGGATCGATCCAAACTGACGATGTGCCCCATAATAACCGGTTTAAAAGTTTTGAATTCGTACTGGCTGCTGATCTCTACTAGCGGTCTTCTCCGCCCTTTGTTATTGGACTCATGGCATACGATTTAAGTACTTGTACTGTTAACCTTCTTAATCTGACATAGGTTAGTGCATATATTGTACTTTTTGACACTTTGGGATTCTCTAATGTTCTGTACTGGCGTTTCTTCGACTAGTAGCCTCTTAACCGTTGAGAAGACCTATACATATGACACTACACTACTTATAAATCTTAATTACTAACACCTTGTACTGTTGTTTAAAAAATAGTATGTTATATGAAGACGCACAACTGGTTTCTGTTTGTTTAAAAAACTCGACCAGGGAGCGAGGTACTTGCTGCTTAGTTCGTTCTTAAATTCTGAGTGGCGAATAATCTTCCACGTACAATAGCTAGGGATGAACATGGGATCAGGAAAGTAAGCATCTACTCCCTCCTCCATTCATTAGTAAGGAGGTGTATTAGGATTTTTTTAAATGTTTTTAGTGGTATACATTGACCATCAATTTCACAGTATGTCACCAATTGCTTCAAAATCAATGCGATATGAAGAAATATTTGAAAGCATCCATATAATTTGAATGGCTGTTGGTCAAAATTTGTAAAGTTTCCCTACTAGGATTTCAAACAACGTGAAATATTTTATTGAATAAGAAGAAGAGATAATAATAAACTAGTTTTTATTGAAAAGCTAAGCTCACGTACTTTTCTACGATTCGTGAGTCTATCTATGTTTAGACGTTTTTTTTCCATATTATTAGTATGGGGTACTTGGGTTACTCTATTTTTATTTTTAAAAATCATATGAGCTAGCAAATTGATTTTATCATTAAGGATGCGGGACGCCCTAAGTATGGCCGGTGCAGTTTGCCAAGTCAATTGCGACTGGTCCAGCTTTGAGCACTGAAACTCATAACGATCGCACCGTACGTCGATGTATAGGCCCCGTTACCGAAATACTATTTCGACTGATTTATTTTGAGAGAAAAATATTGTTTCGGCTAAATAAAAAAGCTAAAAAGTCCGAATTATAAAAAAAGTGAAAAGGGTCACGGTATGTTTTAAACTGTAGTATGCGTTCAAGCAGACGCACGGTCTTCTATGTCTCGTGGGGGTATCTGGTCCTAGTATTTAAAATCATGGGTTTTCTCTGCCTCCTGTCTGTGGTCCAATCCTATGGTGCATTGCAGCGTGTCCCTCGGTTCCTTCAAAATTTTAGGAGTCTCATTTCTACTTAGGCCCTGTTTGGATCTATGGGTTAGAGCTAGTTTGGGTTAGTTGGAGCTTAATTAGCCCTAAAGTAGCCAAACAGGATGGTTAGAGTGTGTTATTTGCAACTAGCCCACCCTAAAAAGCTATCCCCCAAAGAGGTGATTATTTGGGCTAGTTGGGGCTATTTGAGGTGGGGTCCACTGTTTTCTCTCTACTTTCACCCGCACCAATGATTTGGAAAGCACATTTATTATCATTTTAACCCTGGTATCCAAACATCTCTTAGGCTAGAGTTAGTTCAGGGCTAGTCCTGAGCTAGAAACTAACTCTAACCTCTAGCTGTGCTAGAGTATCCAAACAGGGCCTTAGTAGTATGTCCGTGCTAACGCTACGACGATATTTAGATATATAAATTAAAACAACCAAAATATGAGCTGACGAAACCGGTAACCTCAAACTTTATAGCCACCTTTTTTATTCTAAGTCTTTCTTTTCAACGATTACATTGCAACTCCACTAATTACAAATACAATAAAACATATGACGAGAAATATATATTGTATGACCTTAAAATTCTTTTTAATAAAACTGGCCAGAAGTTTCTTGAAAGACTAAATGATGGAGGACACTCTATGCCGCTGTAGCCCGTGCCACACCATCCTGCCCAAGGATCTGCGGCGCCACAGTTCCCCTGCCCCTCGCCCGCGGGCAGCTCTGGCCGACCGCGCCGTGCGTCGTCCCGCCTGGGCCGCGTCACGTCAGCACCCACAAACAAATGCAAGACAAGTTATGCAATCTACATGATTTAGTTCCTATACAGAAACCATGTGTAGTGGAATTTTTGGAAACAATTACCCTGCTCATCCTGTTTGGTCAGAACTCGAAAGCAACTGATGCGTTAGCAAGCTGAAAGCATTGCAGCTGTAACTACAGTAACTCGTGAGAGGAGTTCCTGCAGCTACAGCTGCAGCCAGCCAAGCCGAGCAAGCCATCCGAATCTCGAGGCCCTTGCCATGACAGGCGATGGACTCGTCCATGACAGGTGGCGTGACGACGGCGTGCTTGAGGACAGGGATGGCCGGCTGGCGTGACGGCTCCTCTTATCATGTATAAAATCTTATAATATATAAATATTAATTCTACTTGTAAAACGAAAACAAATTCAATAACATATTTTTAATTTAACATGTTTAATAATTATCGATGAACAATATAGATTAAGTAATATATTTGTAGAAGTATGATAATTATCGAGGAACAATGTAGATTAAAAAAACAATATATTCGTTTTCTTTTCTCACCCATGACAAATGTTTCTTACGTAATATTCTAAAATTCTAACACCTAAATTAGAATAAAAATATAATTATATGGGTACAAAGTACTAGAAGTCTGGAATACTATATAAATAATTAATTTGGATTAAAAATAAAAAGGAAAAAAAATACTTTGGGCCTAAACAACTGATCGGTGATCGCAATTCATAAGAAGCTAAGAATCAAGATGTCGTCGTCGTGGAGCTCTGCCTGGTCGCCATCCTCTTACGCCGTGTCCGTGTCTCCGGTAGTCTAGCTCTTCGCGGTGGCACGGCTCGTCAGCTCCGCGTGTGTAAGACGCATGTCGCGAACTCACGATCATAGTGTATTGTGTGCAGCGTGACTCCTCGCCTCCTCTCTACCCGACGCCTGTGGGGAAAGGAAACTAGGAAAGAAATACTGATGCTGTCTTTTTGATCACCTGACCAAGTCTATGTCTATCTTCTCATTAGTTTGCTAATGCCTAATGGACTATAGGATCTGGGGATTTGTATACCTGGGCTTGGGCCCCTCCTCTGTTTGGGCCCTCAGCCGTCGCACCTCATGCCCTACCCCTAGGGCCGGCACTGCTGGCATGGTGGCGGCGTGGTGGAGGCCCAGGTGGCCGAGGCTAGCACAGGCAGGGGCAATTTTACGCAATAAAAAAGGCTTAGTTCCTGCAAATATTTGGGAGAAAAAGAAACTGAGGAACAACACTGAGTCACTGAGTAAATATTAATTATCCAGGTCATCATACCGGAATCAAGCTTCATTGAAACTATATTGGTTTTCACCCATGGAGATTAGTGGTATATCAAATTTACTATATGGGCAGCTAAGCGTTGAATATACTTGAGAAAATGTTAGTTTGATAAAGATAGAACTTAACAAACCGGGCCTTAGGCCCTGTTCGCTTCGCTGAAAAAAGAAGCCGAAACACTGTTTCGGCTGATTTGTTGTGAGAGAAAAGCACTATTTCGATAGAAAAAACAAGCTGAAAAGTACGAATTATAAGAGAAACGAACATGGCCTAAATAGAAGAAAATGTGATAGATGGTGATTGTCACAACCTGCTGTTGCCAAGATGAAGGCTCGTGTGCACTCTAAAACACTATTGGTAAAATATGACCACAAAATTACCATACTACAATGATAGGATTATAAGATACAGCAAAAAGTAATATGTGAAAACCATGGTCATACCAATTTGCTTATTGTAACACACAGACAGGCATGCCGCAGTGACCCGCTAATCTGAAACAATTTGGGGAAACTGATATTCAATCCAAGAGCAACACAAAAGAATAGATATGTTACGACAAGATAGGGGATTAGGTACAGAGTACAGACTAAATAAATTGATTTAAGTCACAAATGAGGCCAGTATGGATCATGCTGCTTTTTGGTGTCAGATCTGGAAAGCTAAAGATTCATGCTGTTGATCAAACATAAACATACATACAAGAAGCTAATGCACGAAACCATATAAAAAAACAAGGGGAGAGCAGCGAAACAGAGACTAGCTTGGAGGTGCTCATATGTGAGCAGATCGAGTGTCTGGCTGATTTACGGTAATCCCAGGACTATGGTAAAATAGTGATCATCGAAAGAGATCTTGCAAATCAGTAGTTTATTTTGGCTTTTATTCAGGACGATATGCTCCTCTGCCCTTCAATCGCAGCTTACAACAAATAAGTTTTCTGATTCTGCAAGAAGGGGGAAATAAGTTGACCCCTTTGCGCATAGGGAATAGGAATTGGATAAGAATACAATTTTACTCCCATACCAGTTACATGAATATCGGACTGGCCTGTTTCGAATAGTGTCATATCAGAATAAATTTCTCATCTCGATCCTGCAAGCACATCCGCACAAAAAAAGATTTGTGTATTGGACCTCCCAGGCCAATAAAAAATGGATATTATGATTCAAACAAAACAAATAGACAGAAGAAACCGGAAGGGAAAGGAAACGAAAGGGATGCATCTGACCTCGAGCACAGCAATTTGTTTAGTCTGTACTCGAACGCCTCCAAGTTGTCTACCCCATCCACCTCGACCCTCGTACCACCACCCCCGCCCGCAGAGGCGTCCGGCACCATGGCGGCGAAGAACGCGCTCCCGAATATCACGGCGGAGTCAAAGTCCATGGCGACACACTGTCCGTCGACCCAAAAGAGAACGCTTTCTGCAAATGGATCTCCAGGAGAGAGGATACTCAAATTTAGGTTATACATCTCTTGACATCCAAAATGGGTCTTCATATAAGTACTCTGTTGAAGGTTATAGGTATTCTGTTGGAGACCCATTTTGGATTTGGGTCTCTTGTTGAAGACAGCCTTAGCGCCCGCACTTGCTCGCCCTCCTGCATCGCCACGAAAGGCGCCTCTGGCGTTTTTTTTTTTCCTTCCTAGACTTCGAACCCTGCTCGCAACTGACTCGCGTGCGTGGGCGGAGGGCGAGCGGGGTGAGGGTGTGTTTGAAGTCTGGCATCAAACTTCCAACATCAGCCATTGGATTGAATTTGAGTGTTTTTAGCCCTTAATTTTAAAGGAGTCGATTTGCTGTGTGTATTTTTCTGTGTACACAATGGTTGAAGGCTCTCAACGGGGGACGTTTTTCTAGGGATACCTAATATAATTTTGATTGGTCCATTATAGTAGAGATGTTGGTCCAAGATACCATACCATTAATTACTCCTTCCGTGAAAAAAGTAATTGTAGATTTAAATCAAATCTTAGATCTCCAATATTGTCTAGGATTATTGGGGGAAATGATTTGGAGGTCAATTTATTCTATTCTATTTCATTTTTTGTCTCCTTCATCGTCATCAAGCATATCTCTCTCTTCACATCCTATTTCACTGCCGACCACCCCTCCTCACCACCCTTCCCCCTCCCTTCTCCTAGTAGCTGCACCTCTCCCTCAAGCTCCGTCATCGATTCCAGGTGGCACAGCTACAAGGTCCAATCTTGGACAATAACCACTACTACACAAATGATTTTGCGCGACACCCCCCCGGAGGCCACCGAGGCGGGCACCTATTTTTGCCCGTCACGGTAAATGCCACGGTTTACCTAGGCGGGCATTTTTTATTTACCACGGCGGGCAAAAATGCCCGCCACGGTCAATCGATTTACCATGGCGGACGTCTTAAGATGTCCACCACGGAAAATACCCTATTTTTCGCGACGGACATCTTAAGACGTCTGCCACGGTAAATCGATTTACCGTGGCGGGCATCCTAAAATGTCCGCCACGGTAAATACCCTATTTTTCGCGGCGGACATCTTAAGACGTCCGCCACGGTAAATTGATTTACCGTGGCGGGCATCCTAAAATGTCCGCCATGGTAAATCGATTCACTGAAACACATCACCCACATCCCTCGCACCATCGCCGCCGCCTCCCCCACACTCTCTCTGTCAGCTCCCCGCCTCACCCACTCTCTCTCTCAGCTCTCCGCCTCCCCCACTCTCCCTCTGCCTCCCTCTACTCTCCCTCGATGCAGGCAGCGGCCTCCTCCAAGGGCGCGCGAGGCCTCTAGACGGCGGATCGAGGGCGCGCGGGGCGACGGCGCGCGTGGGACGACGGCGACGGCTCCGCCCTCCTCCTCCCCCATGGATCCTCCATGAACGACGACGGCGCGGGGCTAGGGTTTCAAATCCAGTGAGCTCATCTCCCTCTTCCTCTCCATCTCCCTCTTCCTCTCTCCATCTCCCTCACTCCTCCCTCTTCCTCTCTCCAGATCCGGCGACGACGACCTCTTCCTCCACGGATCCGGCGGCGGCGACCTCCTCCCCCACGGATCTGGCGGCTACACCCTCCTCCTCCGCGGATCTGGCGGTGGAGCGACCGGATCCGGCGGTGGATCTCCACCACGGCCACGACGCCGGGATCCACCACGGCCACGACGCTGGGACCTCCACCACGGCGGGTGAGGACGCATCGGCGCGGTGGCCTCCCTCCACCACGGCGCGGCGGGATCCGAGAGGAGGCGTCGGCCTGGTCCCCTGCGAGCGACTGGCGAGGTGGTGCCGGCCCTGTAGTGGCGTCGGCGTGTCCAGCCGGCTTCTCCAGAGACGCTGGGGCCCGGCCGGCTGCTCCTCTTCTCCCTCCCCGAGCGGCACGGATCTGCGGCCGTGGGAAGCCCGGATCCATCGCCGGTGGGCTCGCCAGTGGGCTCAAGAACGGGCTCACCGGCGGGCTCCTGGTTTTTTTTGTTTTTTTTAAAATGATCAACCGCAGCGGGCATCCTAACGTGTCCGCCGTGGTAAAAGTATATTTACCACGGCGGGCACGTTACACCGCCCGCCGCGGTAAATCGATTAACCGCGGCGGGCAAGGCCGCTCGCCGCGGTTAAGCCACGATTTACCGTGGCCTCTAGGCCACGGCGGACGGCTTTGCCCGCCATGGAAAACCAAAAACGCCCGCCTCCAGTAAAGTTTGTGTAGTAGTGAACAAAGGTCACGGTCGTCAGCCATACTCCCTCCGTCCCAGAAAGAGTGATGTTCTGGGAACGAACACAAAAACCAATGAGCAAGGCAAAATACTACAATACCCCTACATCCTCTCTCCTTCTCTTCCTCCCCGTCGGACCATCGGTGCCCACCCGCGCGACAGACGCAGTCTCGTCCTGGCTAGATCCAGCGACTTCTGTCGCGGAGGGGTCGGGATGGGAGTGACTCCAGCAGAGCCTGGCCAGATCCAACGAATCCCGCCCTGGCAGAGGGGCCGGGACGGGCGCGACTTCGACGGAGGGGTCGGGACGGTGCAGCTTCAGCGGAGCCAGGCCAGATCCAACGACTCTAGCTCTGGATCTCGGCTAGGGTGGGGACAGGCATAGCTCCGATGGAGGAGAAGAGGAGGCACCGTCAAAGAAGACAGGTGCGGCGGATCTAGCGACTCCTGCTGCGCAGGGGTCTAGACAGGTGCGGCTCTGGCGGAGGAGAAGAGGAGGCACCGCCGAAGAAGACGGTGTGTGATGGGAAGGTGCTCTGCCCGACGTCAGCCTGCTGCGCTTCGGCACCGGTGGCCGGATCCACCTCTGCTTCGGGGTCGGTCAGATTCGGATGGAGGACGAGGAGCGGGCCGTGGAGGCACCATTACGGCCGTGTCCTAGAGGCGTCATCCCAGCCGCGTTTCTGTTGGATGACCTAGGTCAGTAGGTGTGACAACGATGAGGTGGGAAGGAGTGAGTGAATGGATGGGGCTCTCATGGAGGCTGAAGGAGTGCGGCAGGTGGGCCCCTCGCCTAGAACGACACTTTCTATGGGACAAGGATCAAACGCGAGAACGTCACTCTTTCTACGATGGAGGGAGTAGATTCCAACGGCACAACCAACAACAATCGTTCTGTCTAGGCCTGGGCGTTCGGGTTACCCGATTTTTTTGGGTTGTGTAATTCGGGTAATTCAAAATTCGGGTAATGAAAATTGCTACCCGATATTAGTCCTGAAAAAACATTACCCGTAATTTCGGGTACCCAATAATTCGGGTTCAGGTTCGGGTATTCCCGATGTACCTGAATTTACAAAAAAATAACAAACTATACAAATATTCAGTAGCAATTTATATATAATTTCAGCAGCAATTTATATAGAATTTCAATAGCATTTTATAGAGAATAATGTATTAAAGTCACTTGTTCAAACAAAGAGAATTATATTCTCATAAAGTGATAAGTTCAAGTGTTCATCGAAGAGCACAAAGACAGAGACAAATGTTTGGGTAGTTCGGGTAGTTTTGGTATCGGGGGAAATTAACTGAATTATCCAAATTAATTTTGGGTAATCAAAATCGGTATCCGAACTTGGGATCGGGTACCTCGGGTTCGGGTAATTCGGGTCTGGGTTCGGGTATGGGTAATGGGTATCGGGTATTTTGCCCACGCTTAGTTGTGTCCAAGCACATTACTTAGGCCCTCTTTGGATCCCATGGCAAAACTTTAGTTCTACACTTTTAGCCCTTTTTTTTGCAATGGGGATCAATCAGGAGGCTAAACAGTGAGTAAATTGCTAAAAACTGGACTAAAATCTTTTGTTCCTAAAGAGATCCTAAACTGGGCTAAACTCCCTTGGGGCGGACGCTGGACGCCCCATACCCCTTGCCACTCGCATGTATGGCTATGCATGGATAATTAAATAAGGGTAAATAAGTCATTATAGATTAAAGGACTAAAATTTAGTCCATTGATACAAACAGCTCAGCAGGGCTAGAACTTTATGGGCTAAACTTTAGTCCATGGACTAGTAATCCATACACCACCTTTATTAATGTATCTGAAAAGGCCGGTTTGGAACCGCTTAAAAGCGGATTCGCGGTGCTAGAACGCGATAATTGCATCAAACGCATTCCGGCTGCTGCGGTTCTTTTCACCGCCTCAAGCCACCGTACCGCGGAGTTTGAACTACGATCGTGATTTTTGGTACCGCGGATGGCCTATCACACCGCACTGTGGGCATAAGGCAAAACCAAACAGGGGCAAACAATCGTTAGGGTTTTTCCTATTAAATCATATTGAAATTATATGGCAATGCATCGAACAACACGACTGATTGCAAAAAAACGTCACACGTCAAATGTACAACTGCCTTACACGTCAATCAAAAAGAATTCATCATTCTTCTTTTATCACGTCGTCAAGTAAATTTTGTGAAGACCAATGAACATCGAGTCTATCCCTCACATATTGTCTTTCAGTAAACGCCTCACGCCAAAAAAAAAAAAGATGGATATTTCCAATAGCACATCCAAAATGCAGGTTTGTACTAATCATGCAGGATTTCAAGTGGTAAGGCACTCCGATCCGATTATACTGTATGTAATAAGTCACGGAAATCCTGCGTCCCAAAGAAGATCTAAAACTAAGGGAGTCTAGCTGTTCTAGTAATCTTAAGGATGTACTAATTCACTGAAAATTTGAATCAAAAGTAGAATCTTTAAGGACGGCAAATGAACAGAACAGGTTTCAAAAGAGTTACGGAATGAATCCGATTCACTGCCCTACTTTTCATGTGGGGTGTGCACTCGTAGTACGTACGGCCTGTGTCTTGTTTCTCAGAACAGTGGAGCAACAAAAAGGCACCGCAACACCCCATTAACGGCCACATGCTGTGGTACTGGTACTGGTACTGGTAGTGTTTGCAGCAGTTGCAGTGCGGTGGAATCGTCCGCAGCAGCATTATCCATGGATGGTCACTCGTCAGCAGCAGCATCATAACCCTCCCTACTCAAGTCTCGGAGTAAAGGAGGGGGGAGGGACGAGAGCAGCACGAACGAGCCGTGCGAATCGCAAATCACTGCATCCGGACCAAGAGGAATCATCCAAACAAAAGACGAGATGTAGAGACATCTGAGCGCAGCGGCGTAGTACACCCATTCGGCCATGCATTCATCATCATCAGCTGCAGGCAAGGCCAGTTTTCACATGGAGATGGAGATAGAACAACCACTGTTGTGAGCTTCCTGAAAACGCAAAATGATTCAAACAAGCACATGCTATACATATATATTCATCAGTCTTCTGTGCTCTGGGTGCCAATGTTCTATGCCTGTGCCCTACACACATTTATTTGACTCATCAGATCAGAGTTAAGGGCCTCAGCTCAGGACCATGTGTGTAAGAGAGAGAGAGCAACTCTCTGATACGAGTACTGTGCAAGCTACGGTACTCATTCATTCATATTCACCTGACGCTCTCAGATGGTATCACTATCACTATCACTGTCACTGCCATCACCACAGTGTGGTACAGTACTGTGAAAATTGAGAGCTCAGCAATTGCTCAATGCGGCCAGTGAGCGAAAAGAGAGTATTGATATACAATTCTGAAATTTAAAAACAAAAGAAGCTGTCTCCATCCCCACAGTGTGGCTCTTGAGTGGCGGAGGCGGGGTTAATCAGTACTAGAGTGTTAAATCACTAAACACTGAGTAGAGAATCAGCTGTAGGAGATGGAGATGTCCGACCAGTGACAGCCCAGCAGTGCCATGACTCGAAAATACTACCCCCTAAAGATGTTGTTTTGGACATCGACACGATCTCTAAAAAACAACTTTAATCACTACTTTTTGTTATAAAATATTTATAGAATATAATCAATAGATACTTTTATAAAACTACATTTCAAAATGAATCTACTTATATCACTTTTATATTTTCAAACTCAATCCAAAAGAACTTATTTGTAGTCAAAGTTTTAAACATTTGACTTAACACAACCTCAAAACGACAACACGGAGGGAGCATACATTACGAAATATGTTAAATCACTGTGCAAACTTGAATGAAACATTCATAAACAGTTCCACCAGGTCTCCAGATGAATAGTGCTGCTGCTGATGCACATACAGCTGCCGATTGTCGCCTGATGCACAAACAATTCCCTGCTTGTGCACAGCACAAGGCATACGAAGGAGTACAACAGTATATAGACTTATATACTGTTGTAACAACCAATACGACCATTTGGTGAAAAAAAGAAAGAAATTCTGGACGAAATAGTGCCTCTGGGGCCTGCAAGCAAACGTTCGTCAGCCTCTGAAATCTGAATGACCAGTTCTGTTCGTCATTCTTCGCAGTTCCCAACATGGAATTCACTGCCATGCCATGCATAGGCTCGCCCCTCACGAGTCTGATCGATGCCTGCTGCTGCATCAAATCAAATGAAATCATATAACTACTCCTATCATGCAGTGCATTGCAGTGCAGTGGCTGTCCATTTCATTCCAGGTTTCAGATTACATATCCAAGTCTGCATTTTTCTCTGGATAGGTAATAGAGAGACCGGCCTGTGTCCCGGTTCTAAGGGACACATATATTTAAGTTGCTGAGATGGATAGGTAAGAGATGGTACTAGAGTCATATGGGGGACAGCAGGAATTGAAAGCTTAAGGAGTATCATTACTGACGAAACCTGAAAGGACTGCAGAGCCTTCATTGGCATAAATGTTGATGTTGTGTTCTCAGAATTCTGCTATCATCATGCATGGCAACATTCGCAAAAGTAAATGAATAATAATAGTTTTTCAAGCCATTGCTATGTAATTAGTGAGGTCACTTGTGAAGATTAATCCGCAATATTGTAAAAAAGAAAAATTGTAATCTAGGGGTACTTAGAAACCATTGAATTTTAAACAAGGACCATCCAATGGGACCAAGCCTGATGCGCCTGCTAACGGCCCTGTTTGTTTCCGCTTCTCCCAGACACGCTTGATTATAATCTAAGCGAAGATTTTCTTGCTTCTCGCTTTTCGCTTCTCGTAGTTCAAATATCTGAAGCGGCTTACCACATAAGCGAGAATCGGTGGAAATAAGCAAAGCGTTTGGCGGGATTCTCGCTTATTTCCACCAATAAGCCGCTTATAAACGGAAACAAACAGGGCAAACATCACTTGACACTTGACAGATACATCACTTGACACTTGACAGATTGGATTCTTGCAGGAGCGCCTTCGCCAAAGGAATTAAAATCCTGCTCACTGAAGCCGTGCTCGTATAAGCCAGCTTATAAGTCGGCTTATCAGCTATGGTACAATATTTTTCTCTCCCGATAAACTAGCCGTACAAATTAGCACAAAACGACTTATAGACCAGCCGAACAAGGCCTGAACTCCTGGAATGGACGCAGGAAATTTCTGGCTGAAGCAGGTTTGTTTTCCCTAGGCACTACAGTTATTTACATGCTCAAATACTCGGCGTCCTCTTGATGTCGTGAAATAAGTGTACATGATGAATGCTCGAGAATCTGAGATGATGTTAGTGCATAAAGAATTGAAGATGTGCTCAAGGAATCATCCCTGCATGCATTTGGAACTTCCAATACCTACCAGGGTAGAGTACAATACAAGATGAAGTTGGCAGCAGTAGATTATTCTAATGAGCTTTTCTTTCGAAAAGGTCTTCGATGTAACCTGTAACTAATCAGCGAAGTCCGATTATCCGTGACAGAAAACTCTTTGAAGGGCATTTTCAAATTATATGACCAGGTGACAATAAAGCCCAAAAAACAAACAAAAAATAATAAGGAATAGGTCTAATTTCCTACCTTGCCCGTTATAATTCAGCCTGCTTAAACTTACCCAGTAACAATAAGGCCCAGCAATATTAGCATGGGCCTATGCAGGGCTCATGTTTCAGTGGGCCTGCAAACACTGAACTAGCTTCCATGAAAAATAGCCCAGAACAAGCAAATTTATTTTCTTTTGTTTTTCTTCACTAAGAAGAGTCAAACAATGATTCAAGCAACCGCATGTTTGGTTTACAGCACGACGCAATCCGAAATGATCCGTACCTGAGCCGGAACGGTGACGTCAGCTCAAAGCCACGCAGAATAGAACAAGGTTGTTGTTGCTGGCTTAAACTGAAGAAGAGTACTCGAGATTCCTTTGGGTGTTATGGGTGTTATTATTCTTCATCTCCTTTTTATGTTTTTTCCGTGATCGTATAATGTTGTTTTTTGCCTAATTTGCATTATAACAAACTTGTTACGTCTGCTATGCGTTTTCAAGATCCAAAGCAACAACAGGTTGCAGAGAACAAGAAATTCAACAAACCCAAAAAAAATCTGTGCAAAACAAAACAAACAAACAAACAAACACGGAATATCCACAAAACGTGGTCGGCAGGCTTCGAATGTTGTCTTGTTGAACTGCATCCTGGAACTATGCCAACAAGAGCCGCTGCGACGCGACCCTGAGCGAGTCCTGACGGCGTCGGCGTCGACGCCAGCCATGGCGGCGCCTCAGTCCTCCACCGATTCGCTGGTTCCGCCCCTCCGCCGCCACCCGCGCCGCCTCGTCTTCGACCGCCGCTACGGCTGGATGTAAGAGACACACACACGGCCACCAGCCAGCTCCCCCATCTCTGTCTCGCTCGCTCGCTCGCCGCCGAGATCCTGTTTCCGTGTGCTCTGACGCTCCTCCTCCCTCCCCTTCCCTCCCGCAGCTTCGACGAGTGGACGGACCCCGCCGACCAAGCCCTCTCCGGCGGCCGCGGAATGTTAGTGCTTCCACTCCCGCGTTCCGTGGATGCTGGATTTCCTCAGAGTTCCTTCTTTTCCCCAATTTTCCCTAGCCTCAACTCTCGTTCATATCTGCCCTGTTGCTTCTCAGGTTCTGTGCGGTGACGATGGCGCGGTCGCTGGTGAACGCTGCGGCGTCCTCGGTAATCTCCTTCCTGGCAAGTTAGGATATGTGCTGAATTTTGTCATCTTCGCTGGATTGGATTAGATTGTTGGGAAAGGGGGCGTGCTAGGATGCACTGGAAAAATCTAGGCGATAATATAGTGGCATGCTAGCATCACGTTGTTCTTTTACGGATTTGCAGTGGCAATACAAGCTCTGGTATTCTGAGTTCTGAATTCTACAATGGATTTATCATTACTCCCCAGATTCACTGTGCTTTCACATCATCAGTTTATGGTCGCATCTTTAACGTTTGGGGTTTATGACAAGTACAAGCTGGGCAACATCATCTGCACGTGATTTAATTCCGGGAATTTGTTTGTTGGGTGGAGATTTCTTTTCTAGATTGCAAAAATAGGATGAGGCAACCAATTTGAGGTCTAATATGAGATATATGTTTTTTTTTCTGAAAGTTATTCATCAGAGAATTTTTGTTCATATGATTGGCATTTATATTTTCCTAACTTTAGGATAACATTCTGAAAAATATGAACAGTTCTATTCTGAGATCATTGATCTATACTGAACCTTTACTTACCTTAGATGAATTATTACTGTGGTGGATTGTTAATCTTTGAAAACTGCTAAATGTGTATTGGACTACATGTACCACACTGTAACTTAAGTACCCTATTGATTTCCTCCGAAATGTCATACATTGATCTCCTAAATAGAAGTACTAGGGAACATTTTCTTGTAGGACTTAACTCTGGACTCTGTTCCTATTCAACTTTTCATGTTTTAGCAATTTACATTTGGTGGGTGTTCATTTGGTAGATATGAAGCCATGCATATCCATGAGTTTATCTGAACTTACCAGTTGAACTGAATATGATTCACTTTTATGTCGAATACTCCTCAATTGTGCTTGTAGATTAGTCATGTCAGTCAATAATGCCTGTAGATGATGTCATCCTTATATTTTTCCTTTATTCCAATTGATGATTATATCCACTCTAGTACTACACATCTGTTATTATGCTTACTTGAATACATCAAGCATGCAGGGTATCTCCTAATCATAAAGAGAGAAATGGAAAAACCTTTGATTTGGCTATATTAATAGAACATCATCCTGATATCTAACAGCTTCGTTTGTTCCATCACAGATTAACTATGCTGCCAGTTCAATCAGCAGAGTTCTTGAACACCCCAAAAGATTGCCTCTACCAGCATATATGTCTAGCCTAGCATTCCGCAAGCAGCAAAGCCTGGTTTCGTGAACTTGAATGCTCTGGAGTCGTAGCTGATCTTAAGTTAATACACTGTTGTACTCATTCTGTACTGGAATGTACAGCAACTGATTGCCTCTGTTTAACAAAGAAGCATGGTCATCTGTAAGCAATGTATCAGAAAATTATAAGACACTTATCCTTAGAAAAAGCTGATTTGTTATCTATATCTTGTTTCTACTCTAATGCGGAAAATGATGACAGCAGTTATTTACTGGGGTGCTAATCATGAACTCATGACAGTACTGAATGACAAGGGCCATTACACTTTTAAAGCTGAATCCATGTAGCAAATGAAAAGGATAGTGCCCAACTCATGCTGACTTTATAGTGTTCTTACACTTACTGAATAGAATTTTAATTATATCATTTTACCAAGGGATTAGAGTCTTAAAAAGCTGCCACTTACATTTTTTTTGATGTTATAATGTCTAGAAACCCCTTTTCAGAATAATGGCATTAGATTTATCTTTTGAAATACTGTCATAGATATATAGATGTTTGTCTGTGGAGAAATAATTCTCAGTGTATTCACTTTGCATATTTTGATTGAAGTAAAAATCCTGCATTCGGGGTGGTAAAAATGAAACGAAGTCCCTCGGCTCTTGGCAACTTGGCTTTTCATCTGAGCGGAAGAATGGCAAAACATCAATTCTCATCATAAGTCTGTCTGGAAGATGTACAACAGCAGATCGATAGGGACAAAAGTAATTCTGCAAGAATACAGCAATGACAGTTCATTTCAGATACACACTAGTAATACAAATTAGTTATTAGTCGTGATGCTCATTAAGATGTGGACGATTATGAATGTTTTTTTTTCTTCTTGTGATTGAATTAGATATCTCTGCAATCTGACATGAGGAGTGGGATTTCTTAAACTGACATTTTCCAAGCAGGCAACAACAGTACTAAGCTAAATTATATGTAATGAAGCCTTTACCATTCTAGCCTTTCATCAATTGGCTCTATAAATTACATGGCCTAGTTGCCTCCTTTCTCCAACTCGCACACCCTCCCTTTCATTCCAATACCAGCAACAGGTGTTACTGTTCTGTGGCACTGCAATGTCTTTCTTGTGGACTCTTTCTGTGGCTCACATCCATCACTTGACCTTGATACGGGAAAAGATGAATTCATTGGCCAAACTAACAGTGCCGGTCCTAGGGTCCTAAGGGCTCTCTGGCGGTCTCGCCACTTGCAAAACGAAAGCAAATTCAATAATATATTTTTAATTTAACATGTCAGATAATTATCGAGGAACAATGTAGATTAAACAATATATTTATAGATGTATGATAATTATTGAGGAACAAAGTAGATTAAAAAAACAATATATTCGTTTTCTTTTCTCACCCATGACAAATGTTTCTTAGGTAACATTCTAAAATTCTAACACATAAATTAGAAGAAAAATATGACTATATGGGTTACTAGAAGTCTACTATACAAATAATTAATTTGGATTTGGACAACGAATATTATCAGGAATCAAATCAGCACATGAATGGATCTCCCAGTAGTCTAGCTCTTGGCATGGTGTGGCTGTGCCACCGCGTGTGTAAAGCGTAAGGCGACATCGCGAACTCACTATCGTGTGTTTCGTCGCCTCCTCTCTACCCAAAGGCCGTGGAAAAAGAAAACTGGAAAGAAATGTCGATGTTGTCTTTTTGGGCCGTCTGACCAGTTCTATGTCTCTCTTCTCATTAGTTTGCTAATGCCTAATAAACTATATAGGATCTAGAATACCACCAACAGAGCCCTCGAATCCTGGTTTAAAAACAGACAAGTGTACACAAATTGGCACTACAAATTATATTCGTCTATAAAATATGGACAACGAATATTATTAGGAATCAAATCAGCACATGAATGGATTGCCATTTCATGATAATTTCTTAGAACCACCAACAGAGAAACCTTGAATCCTGGTTGTCAGATGGCAACAAATAGACCAAATCCAACTAAAATCCAACACTCTTTTGGATTAGTGTTCCAGCACAATATATCCCCACGCAGATAAGAAATTTCTTTGACGATAATAAGGCTAAATAAAAAAAAACTCTGCAGACCAGAATCGATTCAATCCATTTGCTATATAGCCAGGCCAAAAGTGAAGGTTAATTCGAAATAACTGTAACTTTTGTCAAAAGAAAAATTGCAGTCACGGGCGGCTAAAAACATTGAGTTTTAAACGAGGACCATCCTATGGAATACGGTCCAGGTGCGCAGTGCGCCTGGTAACATTCCTGGACAGGATAGATCCTCTCGGTGGTGGCTCATCCTGGAATGGTTGCAGGAAATTCTCGTGTGCAGTAGATTTGTTTTCCAGAGGCATTGCGGGGCAGTATTAACTTGATCAGTGTCCTCTTGAATCTTGATATCTTAAAATAAGTTTACATAATAATAATGAATGCTCGAAAATCTGAGATGGCAAAACTAGTGTAGAAAGAATGACATTGGGGACTTCTCGTTCTCGATACCTATGCTACAAGGGGAAGTTGACAACCGTCTTATTCAACGTCATCAACGTAACCTTAGAACTTAGCAACAAAGTCCATTTTTTCTGTAATATTATCAACGAAGTCGGATCTTCTGTGACTGAAACTACTACTCTCTAATAAATGAACAGGCCTAATGGGCTACCTAGCCTGTTCTGTTTCAGCATGCAGAAACCTACTACCCAATAAGGCCAAAGCCCAGCTGTACCAGCATGAAGTAGCTAGCATGCAAAATCGTACAGCCAAGCAAATTAATTATCTTTTGTTTTTTCCTTATAAAAATAAGCAAACAATAATTCAGACACAAGCGTCCTACAAATGATTCAAACAAACATGGGCTATGAACATCGTTAGGAACTAAATCAGTAAACGAAAGGACTCGCCATTCCGTACAAGTCCAGCATTTTTTAACAGAATATCAGCATTTTTTAACAAAATATCTAAAGAGAGTAAACCCTTAATAATCCTGGTTGGCCCTACTATGTTCTGGGCTCTACTATTACATTGCCACTCCGAACGGGAATCACGTTACAAGGTGTGTACTTCTCCAGGTCAATCTACTGATTGAGTCTATAGCTTCTTCCTCTGAAGGCACCAGTCCCGGCGTTGCCGTTAGCTGGTGGCCGGACAGGAGCGTTGGCTTGCATGCCTATTCTGAATCGAGCAACAATCTTATGTCTGTGCAAGTGCAGCAGGTTAAGGAGACAAGGAGCAGAGATATTTAAAAATAAAGTAGCAATAGCGCAGAAATTGATCTTAGTTATAACTGCAAACTGAGAGAGAATGCTTTGGCCATGACCGTGTAAAAGGATACACCCATTTCGGAGTCTTGAGGTAGTTCTTTCCCGTGGCAAGAGGGTGCAACACTGAAAAGAAGTAGTAGAGATGTCCAACCATGATACCCAGAAGGCCAGGCATTAATGATGACCCAAATATCATATCCAATAAGAGCATAACCCATGGAAGATAAAATGCCTGCAAAAGAAGAGAGTACATCAACTACTAATGAATTATTCGCAAGGCTTACTTTGCCTGTTCACCAATTGAGCAACACGGAGATGGGAATTGCAATCAATGGTAGTGAAATTACATACCCTCAATTGGACAAGGCCGTATATATTTATCTGAGCATTCGGATTCTCTCGGCTCCAGACATAAACAAGCATGCTGACCATAGGTATTCCCAATGCGTAAGTATTGAATAGGGGAATAACAGACACCACCTGATTCAAGTAATACAGAGTTATACACAAGTTTAGTAGAAGTTCAAGAATGTCTCTTGGTTTGGTCTAATCTGAAATTCTGAATGCAAAAAAAAAAAAACACTGACCAATAGTGAGATGGCACCAAATATCATCATCCACAAGAAATCTGCTGTCCGTTTATCAAATACTCCCTTCTCCAACATGACACCATACCTTGCTCTATGTAAATCAATTTCAAACCAAAGCTAATTTAAAATTATAGATGCTGTGAAAGTAACAATATTTTATCATTGGTGTTCAGCAAAACTCTCACTTACATCATCAGAAGGCGAATACCAAAGTTTATGGAAAATGGTCCCAGGAAGAAGAAACTTGTAAATAGCCTCCATACCTGCAGGGTTCATTTTTTTAATATATATAAAATGAAGATATGGAGCAGGAGTGCAAAACATGTAACAACTTCCAAGCATAAGTACATGATAGACTACAGAATGTATTAAATCAAAACAAAAGTGTTCTGATCTATTAATAGAAATTCACAAATAGCATGGTGGAATGCAATACATATATTCCAAAACAAACTCGAGCAAAGTAAGTTCCCCTTAATTATCAGGCAAGGTAATCCAACACGTTACAACATCCTTCCTAATACAAGCTTACAACATTTTGCACTCGAAACTAAGCGATAATAATGTTAAGCTGTATAGCTGTTGTAAGGGAAAGAGAAAACAGAAACACAAGCTAACCTCAAATTTCTTGAACACCGAAGGGTAATCTAAGTAAAGAAATGACCGATTCAGGATCCCGAGCCGAACTAGCACGGTGGTAAAGAAACACAATGTCCCATATGCCTTGCTTATAGGTGGAAGTGATTTGTAGTACCTGGAAAAAGGCAAGTAAGTGACCACACATTCCAAAGCTGCTTCAAAGCTAAAGGATTATACTTGTTTCTTAGCACCGAGTCTCCAGAAACTAGTGATAATTTACAACTAATGCTTGAGCCGAAATTTGCAATTACAAACGTAAGCACAACAACAAAGATAAAGTTTTTGTTATTATTATTGTGCCAAATTAGCGATGCGTGACGATGTGTGCCTCATTAAATCACTATGCATAGATTAATATTACACACTGGTAAATATTTATCACAGGAAACACAGTATATAAGTTTAAAGATAACTGAACAAATAGCTATACAGCGAGTTGCACAAACAAGCTTTTCTTTGGGATAGTGGTGGTTGGGAGATGCAAAAAGCTGACAGCACGAGAACCTTACAACAATAGCTGTCCTCCATTTCCTTTAGAATATTGAATCGGAATGGAGGTAGACAGGTAGTTGCCTGCTCAATTGATGTGTTTGGTGAATGGCACACTATAGAAGGTAGGAGAGGAGTACAAAAGTCGTGAGTTCATAAAATGGCTGAAAACATGTGGAAATTCCAAAGGCCATATCAAAACCTCGTGCCTCAGTTAATGAATTCAAATAGAAATTATTTAGCAGTGCTAAGGGTCACAGGGTCAGAGAAACAGGCCAAACTGGTTTGATCATTTCAGCTAGTAAAAAATGGTGACAGTTTCAGATGACCAGATCTACGGATTCTAACCCCCAACAGCAATATCTTTAACCTTTTGTTGATTGGCAGAGATGTCACCAGTATCAAGGACCTTATCATCAAAGAACATCAAAGCAGATGTCTTCATGATATATTGTACTGTCAATGATGCCCCAGCAAAAGCAAAAGGAGAGAAAAACCAGACACATTTGATGATTTCGAATTCGACAACAGCAAAGTGGCAAAATATTATCAGTACCTCTATGCATCAGGTGATGCACACTCCAGTTCTTCGTTCCGAATTTCGAATTAAACTAATTGCGAATAATGCTTCAAATACCCTTATTCAGAAACCAGGAAGCATTTTTGGCCAGAGTAGCTAAGTATGCAGCACAAAACAATCACGGAACTAATAAATGATATAAAATGATCTGTATAGGCATTACATATTGATATTGTCATCACTGACACGTCCAGACAACCTTCCAGCCCAAGATCACAAAGTTTGAAGTGCATGGAAAATAATATTGTTATTCAAACTTGAATGAAAATGAAGCCTGTAAACAACCAATTCAGGTGCTAGAATTTTCACGGGATAAAGGCAAGTGGGTGGGTCAACTTCGCTTCCAAGTTGAAAGACTATCTATCATCAGTGATAACTAACCCCCTTCATGTCTTGACAGTACAAAACTCGCATTACAATACCGATGTATATGTATATAGATACAACGATGTACCAGCAACATAGAGATAAAATCACTAGAGCACCAGCGAATACGAACCTATCAGATCAAATCCCCGATTAATTTCGAAGCTGAACCCTAAGGGACCAAAGTGGCACCACGACTCCGCAACCCCAGCCCTCTACTGTCGCAACACAAGGATAAGCCCACTGTATTCTGATAAAAACGATAGAATCCATCAATTAATCGAAACAGTTCAGCTCGAATTCCTCTAGCGATCCCCAACCCGAATCACGGGCCTACCATGCGACATCTACACGTCGGAATCTGAGATCGAAGCTCGGAATCAGATGAAACCGCTGTAAGAGTCGAGGGGGCTCACTCGGCGGGCGAAGACATCTTCACGCGTCGATGGATCCGAGGCCTCGACGTTCCCCTGGTCTAGTCTCCTCTCGCGTCCGTTTCCTTCTTCTCGTCGTCGTCCCGTTCGAAGCTTCGGAGGAGGGAAGGAAGAAGAGCTGGGGTTGAAACCGAGGTCGACGGCGCCTGCGAGAACCTTCCGGAGGAGAGAAGCAAACGCGCCGTTGATCTCCGATCGGAGGGACGAAGATGGCTCGACACGTAGGTGTGCGCGCTACGGCGCACGCGATTGGTCGTGCTACGCGGCTGAATGCTGACGTGGGCTTGGTCGTGCTACGTCGAACTGGAGACGGAGTTGGATTTAGGGCAGTCCAAGGAAAGAAACGGGCGGCTATAACATAGGATACTGTAAAAAAAAATATTATTTTCCAATCTATAGTTTCTATAATATCATTCATACAAAGAGTAAATTAAATGCGGTACTAAAAACAGATAGATCAATTATAACAATTATTTTTACAGCCCACATGTGTTCCGTCGATAACACACAATGACAAAGAAACAAAATTGGTCGATAGCTGCCAGCAAATCAACACAGCCGGCAAACATAAATCATATTTCTGCATTCCATCACTTTCCAGAACCAAATATCACCATACAACAACCCATATTTCAGTCTCGAAAACCATACATTAATTAATAATAGCAATCCGGAGATAAAGATAATATGTAACATACATAGTTCATACGGAAGTCCTAAAATTCATCATATGCAAAATAAAATAATAAGGTGCCACGTCCATGTCAGGTAGGTTGCACATGCACTCCAAAATCCATCAGGTCGCAATGAACTCCAAATCTTTAGAAACCATCATCTACAAGGAAAGAAATAGTGATTAGATGAAAAACATTACTTAGTGCAATTGGAAATATTAGATGAAAAACATTACTCAGTGCAATTGAAAATGTTGAACTGGCACATGTGTTTTTCAAAAAACTAATCTGTTCTTTGTAAACAAACATACTAGGATGACTTAGCTATATTTGCACACTAAACCAAATCAGATTGAAGATATGTACCTAATTATTTTGCCTATATGTATTCCTACACTTTTGCCAAATATGATCAATCAAATCAGATTGAAGTTGTCTATACGCTTGGCGATCATGTAAGGTAGTATTTCTGTTAAGTACATCTTCCATCTCAGGGTTTTCTCCATGAGAGATTGTAGCTTCTTGAACAGTATATGTGCTGGCTTCCTCATTCAAATCAATTGGAACCTGCTCTATATCCTTCTCATCTTTAATTATCATGTTGTGGAGAATTATACAAGCAAGTGTGATATTCTCCAGATCTCCTTGGTCATATAGACGGGCTGGTCAACGCAAAATACAAAAGTGAGACTGCAAAATGCCAAAGGCGCATTCAACATCCTTCCTTGCCCTTTCTTGCTTCTCAGAAAAAGTTTATGTTTATCAGATTGTGGTTTACGTATAGACTTCACGAAAACAGACCACTCTGGATATATGCCGTTGCTAAGTAATAACCAATATTATGTTGTCTACCATTGATAGAGTACTGCACCTAAGAGCTTCTCCTCTCAGCTGCTCGACAAACAAATGTGATTGGTTAAGCACGTTGATATCGTTGTTCGATCCGGCAACACCAAAGAAGGCGTGCCATATCCAACGATCGTGCAAAGCAACTGCCTCTAGAATGATCGTAGGAACACCGTGATCACCGCGGGTATACATACCATTTGACTAGAGAAAATTGGTAAACCCACTTGGTGGGTACATCCTAAAAAAATAAAAAGAGATGTTCAATGAGCATTCATCGGATCATATAGAAAAATATTTTCTACCATAAATACTTGTAGTAATAGTATGAACCAACACAATTGCCTCGATCAAAATTGGAACACTAAAACTGATAAGAACACATACCCTTCATTGGAGCCCATCGGAGAGGAATTTGTCCACCACGTTGGAAATCCGGCTGCTTGAAGGCTTGGAAGTGGTGGAGATGCTGCTGCAGTCACGCGAGAGGGATTACCGGCGGCCGAACTAGATCCATCATCAGGGGCGATGGGAGCACCAACTACCGAATCAGATCGGGTAGCGAGGGCAACAGGAGCACCCCTGCCCTGCCTTGTCCTGCCTTTCCCTGCCCTGCCTTGCCTGGAGCTTGACGATGGCGGCCGGAGAAGATTCATGCTTGCAGATTGGGGGCTGGATGATTCTAGGTCTTGGAGGCCAGGCTATTTGAGGCCAGGTGAGCGCGCGGGGGAAAGGGCGACGTAGTGGTGGGAGAAGCGCAGGGAAGGGAGGGAGGAAGAAGCGCGTGGGAAATCGGCGGGGAGGGAGGGGAGGCGAGCCATCATCCATCGGCGTGAGAGGGCGGCGGCGCATGGGATCCGGGTGCAGGGCACTCGACGCTGGTCGTTTCTTCCCAACGGGGTTTTCGTAGTTTCTAGGTGCATCGTTGCTAGCGTCGAAGTCGTTCCCTACTGAAGAAATGGTTTCTTCATTTTTTTCTCTCTCTTCATTAATTTTCATGCCACATCAACAAAATGCTGACTTGTCCAAGTAATTAATGAAGATAGAAACTACCGTAAATACATCATTGGGACTGCCCTTAGAACGTTGCAGAACCTGATCGGCCGTGCTAGGGCAACTCTAATCAACTCCTCAAATTTTGGTCCCTCCTCTCACAAACGAGAGTCTCTCGTTCAGATTACAGCCCTCATTTTTCTCTGGGCCTGTTCGCTTGAAGGAATTTGGATGGTTTGGAGGAATACTGGAGGAATTTGTGAGAGAAAAATATTGTTCCGGATGAAAAAAAGAAGTGGATCAAGCCGGGTTTAAGGGCACGCGAACGAGGCCTCTGTGCTCTAAACAAACCCTCATTTCAACCTTCCTATATTTTTCTCACCTATATTTTACTAGCAAATATGCACGTGTGACACACACGTGTTTTTCAAAACTATTTCAATTGCAATGAAATGTTAATTGAATTGTCGATATACAATAAAGGTAGATCGCAAGTTCTTGATCAATTTGATCGGGTCATGTAGAACAAGGTTCAAATCGTTTGTATGCCTCAACTCTCAGCTGCATATATCATTGCACTTTGACTTGACACGTTTTTAAATGGGTCATGTTCCTGTTGATAGAATATCATCGGCAGTCCTCCGAGGGATATCCCATGAAGGTAGATTGATCGGTAGAGGTGCGCGTAATCAAGAACAAGAAGATAACAGAGACACAAGAGTTAGACAGGTTCGGGCCATCTGCATGACGTAATACCCTACTCCTGTGGTCTGTTGGTTTGTATTGACTATCATATGATATTATGTGTGTTTTGATGGGGTCCCCTACCCGCCTTATATAGCCGGGGGTAGGGTTACAAGTCAGTTAGATATAGGAGATAACCGATAAGTAATAACTGGTTACAAGAATCATGGGATCAAGCATATTCTAACAAATCTTGTAGCATCTTCACATATCGCCATTAATGTCTTGTGGTACATGCCGAGCAGTACCATGCACCGTAAGTCTTCGTCTTGTGGGATGGACCACCCCTGGCGGCGCAACCCTTGTAGTCTGCCATGGGTATCCAGGGTCGTACCCCCACAACTAGTCCCCGAGCGCCTTGTATCCGCTGTGCAACGCCGTCTTAAGCTTATCCGAGCAGGTTTAAACAAAGCCGAGTAGTCAGATTCATAGTCCGACCACCCTAATGAATCATCGAGCAGTTGTGGACCGTAACCGACCAGCTTAACTGTCCGGCCGAGCATGGGCTTACCCAAGTAAGGCTTGTTAGAAGGATGTAAGGAGCTCAAATTCAAAATCAAAAATTTCTCGCTGTGAACCAAGTGTGCCCACTTAGAGTCCGGCAACGAGAAAGGGAGATAATCTTCCTCAACTTCGGGAGGCACAGAGTCTTCCAATGAACAGATTAAAGAAAACACACTCACCGCAAGGTGAAGTGTGCCCACTTAGTCCCCAAACCTAATAGTAGGTGACATGGCCACGTGGTGCTAGGGTCTAGAAAGTAGAAGAAAGAGAGAAGACTAGCCGAACAGGCAACCAGTCCACGGGCTGAGCCCTGAAATGAAAAGCACACATTTACCACAAGGTGAAGTGTACCCACTTAGTCCCTGAGCCTGACAGTAGATGACGTGGTTCACGTGGTGCTAGAGTCAGAAATAATAGTAACCAGAAAAAAGTCCCCAGTATGGTGAGAAACCGAATCATAATGATGACGTAGTCCTCGAGCCACAAGTGAAAATCTCGGATAAATCAAGAAGTGCCGATTACTCAAATCATGGAGAAAAAAACGGAGTAATGATTGTACAGTAAAAATTACTAAGCCTTGATGGTATTACGGAGAGGTCAGCGAATATTCGGTGTGAAGTACCGAGTTGCGTTGAAAAATAGGCATTATGAGTCGTAGTTGCGCGGAAGCCCAGATAAATGTAACACCCTCGGTGTTACACTGTAAATCTTTTGCTAAAACATGTTATGAGCATCATGGTTATGTGTTAATGCATGTGATATAAAGGGTAGATCAATTTCTTTAACTTGAAACGATCATCAAAAATGCGAAACGAAAGCTACATTTCATATATATCACTTAGGGTTTTAAAACCAATTTTTATTGAGCGAAAATGCTATACAACACACATACAGACCTTTAATAGAGTTCGAAGTACAAACCTTGTAGATGACGGTGAAATACCTGTGGTCGAAAAATGAATTCACTAGCTAACTGTGCTAATAGCTTGGAAATCGAATTTGACGCGAATCCGATCGAGACTTAGCAAAATTCTCAAGTTGAAAGCAGTGTGATGATGCGATATTAGTGAATTAAATCTGGAAAACTTAGCTCAAGGCTTGTGCTATATTTTTGCTCAGTGGTTTGCACCTAAGTCTGTACTTCCTAATGGTAGCAAGGTTACTTTGATTAGGACTTGACTTGATCACTAATTAATTGCATTGGAAAGCTAAAAATAGTAACTTGGCAGCCTAGCTTTAGCTCCGGATGTCAGTCGGCAATGCTATCTTGGCAGTCTCCTATCTCCCTCTCCACTTCACCTTGGTTCGAGCGGGTAGGTCCTATTAGCAGCTTAATCAACCCTCTTTAGCTTTGTTGAGATGGGTAAGCTTTGGGCAGGCTAGTTAGGCCATAACTGGTGCTTCAAAAACCGTGCACGCACTCATGTCTCGGTCGCCTATCTCCGGTGTGTGCTCACCTTGTGCCCGTGCTCGCCGCGGTCGTCCCGGCCATGCCACGAGCGTGTGGTCACGTTGAATTCCTACTAGAGCCATATATGATATTTAGTTTTAGAAAACTTCCACATATATGCTTCTTGCATTGCCTTGAGTGTAGTCCAGCTTTGTTGACCCATATGAGAGGTTTGTCATGCTCTTAAAATCAAGATCACGTATACACCACCCAAATATGCACTACTCCTACATTGGGAGTAGGCGCAACAACATGCCATTCCATATAGATCCACCCAAAATATTTTACTCCTACACTAGGAGAAAACACCGAAAATATTCTTGATAGGATATACACCAAATAAATGCTCCAAAGTTTTTGTTGCTATCTCTTAAAAATTTTGTTGCCGAAAAGAAGCATGTGGCTATGCAAAAGTTATTCATAAAAAAGAAGAGAGAAAGAAAAAAGAGTTGAGAAAAAATGGACAAGTGTCCAAGAAAAAATGGACAAGTGTCCGAAAAAAGGAAGAAAAGATGAATAAGATAGCCCATGTTTTCTTGCTAAATTGTTTTCAAGTTTCAAGAGAGAGATATGTTTTCAAGGAGCATAGAAATAGGTTAGCCACCAAATATGTAACACCCCAGTGTTAAGCTTACATTCTTGCACTTGCATTGCATGAGCATAAGCATCATTCATACATTTGCATTCATGAGCATGAAATGATACATTGTCTAGTTGTGATTATTTTCATAAAGTGTTTAAATTGCCTTGTGAATGTTTAGTGATCATGCTTGGTAATGCAAGTGGGTATTGTTTGGTCACCAAAACAACTTAGACACACTTAGGATGAAAAATGGAACTAAGTTTATATTGGTGATTTGGTCCAAAAATGCTTCTAAATGATGGTATGACTAGAAATGCCCTTTATCATGTTTAGTGTTTGACCTATCTTGACTAATTACTTAGAGAGCTTGCTTGACAATGGACCCTAAATAAAAGTTGTAGTTTAGCTCATGTAGAAAAAACTTATTTTAAAGGTCAAGAGCTGAACCAGTGCCTAGCTTAGTCTAATAGGGCTCACAAAAATCCACTTGATGCTGTTTTGGAACTTCAAAAATCGGCCAAGTCTAAAACTGATTTCCAGTTTCAATGTAGCTGACTTTGGAGCATTTTAGTTTGAAAACCATTTGGAATTTGGCCAAACTCTTTTAAGCAAATTTGTAGTACTCTTGTAGCTCTACAAAATGGTGGAACTGGTTTGCCAAATCACTACATGGATTAGGAGTTCTAGTGGCTCAAAAATCAGGTTTTAGTTGGTAATGGAGGCGGCTCAGTGCCGATTCAGACCAGCCAGGGGCAGTAGTAGTGGCCAACCACGCGTAGGCCACATGTGTCGTGGTGTGGCGGCCATATGCCGGTGCCGGCCCGCTCTAATGAGCTAGAAGGAGGGGAACACGGGCGTCCACACTCTCCCACATTCACTCTCGCTCTCCCTCCCTCTCTTGTCCACGCACCACACCACAGCGAGAGAAAGGCAGCAGCGCCGCCGCCGTTACATCTTCGCCGGCCAAACTAGCCACCCACACCGCACCACCACTTGATTCGTCTCACCCACAGCTTTGTCGCGTCGTGCTCCACCACACTAAACCACTAGCAACGCCATTCGAGCATAGGTAAAGCCCCTAGGGCCAATGCGCCATGATAGCCATGGCCACACTGTGCCATCGAGCTTGAGCTCGTCATTGCTAGGCCATGGTGCGCATGCACCGCTCTCTCTCTCTCTCTCTCTGTCCCCTGTTCCATACTTGCTAGGGTTCATGCATGCTATAGCCGCTGGCCTTTGGCCAATGCCGGCCTTGCTGGAGGTAGAATGTGCACCGCCCCGCTGTGACCCGGCTGCGCCGCCACCATGCACGTCACCATGGCCTTGCTTACCCCGTCTCTTCCTTTCTCCCTTTTAGGTGTTATAGCATAGCCTCAGGATGGTGAAACCCAAATGAAAGACGGTTGCACAAAGCCGTCACCCGGCTGGCCGGAACACTGCGCCGCTGCCATCGTGCTCGTGCCACCATGCCACCATGCACATGGCCATGCTTCACTAGTGCCTCCACGAGCCACAACCCTAACCCTAGATCTCCGTTAGGTCACCCTGCAGCCGTAGCCGAGCTCACCCGAACTCGCCGTGGCCAGAGATGGCCAGAGCGCCACCACGCGCCGCCGCCGAGCCGCCATTAGCGTCGCTACCCTAGATAGATGTTGTAATAGCTCCTACCACCTAGACCGTTGAGTGTGGAGTGATGAGAGGAAGCTAGTGGTGAAGATCACGTCGCTAGAGACCTCACCGTCGGCGAGTTCTTCACCGGTCAAGCCACGTCTTTGCCCTCTGTGGCTAACGGGTGGGGTCACGCTGACCGCATGGACCTAGCTATCAGCGCTCTGGGTGCATTGTGCCGGGTGCACTTAGCTAAGGCCGGGATTTTTGATGTTTTTCTTTTTATTCTTTTATAGAATTTGATGCAAACTTGTAAAATTGATATCTTGAGCTAGGAGTGTCCAAATTGAGTGAACCAAATTTTGTTGGCTTCATCTTGATGAGTACTATCGGTTTAAAATATGAAACTTGGTATGTGCCATAGTTTTATACATTGTTTAAATTATCTTGTTTATTACCTATTTAATCTTGTAAAATGCATAACTTGAGTTTGGAAGATGCTAAAAATGTGGTTCCAATTTTGTTGGTCTTGTTTTGACATGCTGTAGTTAGAAAAAATATTAAACCTACAGTAGGCATGTTTTGAGTATGACTTTGTAATTTAGCTTGATTAAATGCTAGTTTCTTATGAAATTAATTGTGGTAGATCTATGTAATTTATGGGCATGAAATTTTTTTCACAACATTATTGCATTATGAGGAATGTAAGAAAAATAGTAAATCTATTGGTTGACACTTTTCGCTATGCTAAACCTATTTAAGTTGCTATAAACCTATGTAACTTGTCATTTTTGTAGATATTGTTATACTTGTTCAAATGGCATGAAATTTTGAACAGAAGTCTCTCGGGAGCATGTATGGGCTGTTGTAATTTTTCCAGAATTTATTGAGCAATGTAAGTAGCAGTTCCAATTTTCATCTAAATTATTTGATAAATTAATAAAGGCTTATATAAAATTGATTGGGTCCAACCATTATACTTTTTAACATGTTGGTGATATATATAACCTGTTGGTACAGTTAGTTATGCCTATTTTTGATTGATTGTATGCACTTAGTTATTTATTGCTCTATAATTCACTTGCATATAGTTTCTTGACTTGATTGCTTTGTGTGAGCTTGATGCTTGTTATTTAGATGCTTAGGCTAATTAAGATAAGTTGTTAGCTGCAGGTTTTAGGCGTCTTACTGATGATGAATAACTTTACCTTAGGTTGCTAGAAAGTGATGAGTGTATGTTTCTTGTACTAGAGAAGAGATATACGCCTACTCAGTAAAATTAAGTTAATCATATTATCACCTTATCGTCATGTTGTTAAGAATGTATATATATGCATTGCACCATATCATTCATATCATCCCTTGTGCATTCTATATAATTATATATGTGCTCATGCATATATGATCGACAGAGGGAATGACCCTGCTGGATTTTGAGCTCGAAGGAGAGGAGACCCCGCAGGAAATCCCACAGTAGGAGGTTCCCGAAGGAGAAGGACAGGATCAGGAGGAGTTACCCGAGTGCCCTGACCACCGACCCTTAGCCTACTTGAAAGGTAAGCCTCGGAGCATTTTAAGCCTCCTATATTTTATAAATATCCACTTAAGTTCTTTATGTTTGATGCATCAAGTTTTAAGTTTGGCTAACTTAATAGTAGCGTAGCCTAGTAGTATAATATGACATGTGCTTTGTAGTGATTTTGAAGTGTCATTTTTGTGTATTTTGAAGTGCCCTCATCAGCATACCTCATGTACCCATGACATTAGAAATCAATATAAGTTTTCTACTACAGCTAAATTAACGGATGAAATGGTGATGGGAGCTATAACACCACCGTAACACATATGTGCACCAAACAAATAATTCATTTTGCAAACAAAACAAAGATGACACACTAGTTTAGCTGAAATAATGACAACATCCATCATTGAGAAAATTAATATGTCCATAGACAAGCAAACACCATTGGTCCATTTAAAATGCATGACAAAGAGATACATCAAATGCAGCTTTATTTACTGCTCTGCTAATGAATCCAAGAACAAGGGAACATAGGGAAGATAGTATGATTTGCAGATAAACTGTTTTTTAATGCTATGTCTACCATATCAAAAGACGCGGTAGGGATGATATGAACTCTTTTGCGGTCCATGTCATATGGGATGATTGTTCCATCCTCCCTAGCAAAAAAAATCAAATTCCATTCTGGGTGAACTATAATCACTGTGTATTCATCAACACAATCCACGTAACCAAATCTAATATTAATCCTTCCAAATAGGATTCGCGTGGTGACTGTATGCTTCAATGTCCATTTATTAGTACAATAGTCTTTAATGATCCATATTGAAAGCTTAGAATCATTGGGACCATCAACAAAACAGTACATACACATAAGTGACCCTAAGCTTGATGCATGGAGTGTTGAAGACCACTAGGCCTATCAATTTTCCTCCATGTGTTTCTCTCCATATCCACAACAAGTATCATAGAGTACTCCCCAGAGTGCCCCATAATATGTAGACAACCGTTAAGAAACACACTTGGTTGTCTATAAAATGTCATATCAATATGCTCGCCCCATTCAGATTTCTCATAGATCCATGCTATAGTTTGAGATGAGTAGATCTCCACACCTGCGCACACAGCGTCGACATCCACATATTCAATCACATGGAAGTGCGAGGAGGCTGTCGGATTGAACCCCAAGCGAGCCTCACCAACAGCATGGCCACCACCATAGGTGCTAGGTGGTAGAATTTTAAACTTCTAGGTCATTGATTGTAGACAACATAGTGGTATCCATCAGCCCTAAGGCACCAGCATAAAATAAGGATGTTGTAGCAATTTGAGACAGCTACATTGTCAATGTTGAAGGACAATAATTCCAATGAGAGGGGTGTACACCAGGGACGCTGGTGAAGTGTTAATTGCTATCCTCACTGTCATAGAAGAAGCCGGGCACAGTCTGGGAAGATTCTTATGGTTGTTGGAGTCCAAGATGAGGTTTCTCTAGGAGCGACAAACACATTTGTAGTAGAACAAGGAGTGGCAGGGAGGCGACGGAGGATCTCAAAAATGACATCCTCCGTGAGGCTGGCCAGTGCGTTCCTCTTGTTGGGGGCCTCCATTTTTGTCAGTGTGCAGTACAATAAGAGCTTCCTCAGTAATAAGATCATTGAAGAGGAAAATAATCAAACAAAGATCCATCAATAAAGTCCACAACTTATACCAAAGTGCAACTTTAACAACCATTAATAATTTTATGGTATGACCTCATTTAAATTTAGAGTAGCACCACATATATATATATAACTCAAACTAGAGTAGTAGTTAATGGAGCTGTAGCCATTACAATTTCAGTAGTTAATTGAGCTTCCTCAGTTTTAACATGTAGAATGTTAGTGAACAAGTGGTAGTGATCATCATTAGCATCAGTAGCAACATGTGCAACTTAAACATTATTAGCCTCAGTGATATGAATGATGGACACAAAGCATTGATTTGCTTTCGATGCCTTCCTCTTGTTTGGAACCAAATTGATAACTTGGTTGTCAAACATATGAGTTGCATCCTAATACATCCAATAGCCATGTAGACATCATTGGCACAGAAATATGGCCTTAGATATATTACAAGTTCAAAATACCATAAGGACTCACTAGTGGCACTGGAGCATACAAAACAGAAATATAGAATCAAGCAAGCACTAGACAGAAAAAATAGTTTAAGGCAGAAGAGAAGGGCCTGTATGTTTGCCAAGACAGATAGGTATAATCAAGCAAGCACTTAACAATTAACAAATCAAGTTACATAGGCATTTACAGTAAGAACACTGAACATATACAGAAAAACAAGACACCAGCAAAAAACCAACCAGTGCCACCTCCTAGTTCTTTTCATCAGCATTGGCCTAACTAGATCTATAATGTTACAATGTTTCTTGTATACCTTATGTTCAAGCAAGGACCAAAACAGTGAAGCGAACAGGAAAAGGCGAGAAAGGAGACATGCGGATCGGATCTGTCACCTCTACCGCAGCACACGACGGACATGGACACTAATGCCACCGTGCTCCACCGGAAGACTTGCCGCCTAGCCTCCAAAAGGACGCCTGAGCCACCACAGCAGCAAACCAAGGATCCTCCACTACCGCCGTCGTAAGTCCAATGGGCACATATTTGTTTTCACTTGCAGGGGATATATCCAATATATAAGTCAACTTGTCCACATAGAGAACAAATACTACTATGAGGACTCTAAAGACATGATAACACAACCAGGTGTCTATCGCAAATGGTGAATACGGATCGATTCCTTGCTTTGGGTCCTAGGTTTGACTCCGGGTCTTATTGTTTTTTTATTTTGATTTATTAAACCCCGGCACCAACAAGTGATACGCAAGCCGTCGGGTCCCACAGGTCGGATGGAGATGGAGAAAGGTCCTACATGTACACGTGACATCTAAGTCGTCGGGTCCCAAAGGTCGGATGGAGAAGGTTCCACAAGTGACACGCAAGCCTTTGGGTCCCATAGGTCGGATGGAGATGGAGAAAGGTCCCACAGGTACACGTGACACGCAAGCCGTCGGGTCCCACATGTCGGATGGAGAAGGATCCCACAGGTACACATTGGATGGAGAAAGGACCGAGCGGAGACTTTTATGACGAAAAAGGATCGAGCGGACACTTTTATGATGAATTGCCAACGTTACGGATGAGTAATTGCAGGTCCCACATGTACACGTTGGATGGAGAAAGGACCGTGTGGAGATTTATGATGAAATATCATTCGTTACAGATCGAATATTGTTCATCACATATGTGTAACTAGTTCAATGATGAAGCCCTAATTGTCATAGTTCTAAATAAGATCGTCACAGATGAGCAGGAAACAGTCAGTGTGAGTAATCTGTGATGAAACCATATGCTGTTCTATGACTTTTTTGTGACGATATCCAATTTCGTCATAGATAAGGGGGTTTGAGGATCGTCACCGATGATCTATGACGAAACCAAAATATTCGTCATAAAAAATGATTTTTATGATGATTTTGGATTCGCCATTAAAATTTTCATCATTAAAATGAATATTTTTAGTAGTGAGATCAATAAGGAGCAACCATTTAGATTCTCTTTTTTGTTGTCGGTTTGAATCTGCTTAGCGAGCAACCTTGTTGTTGGAGCTCACGAGCGACTCTTGCATGATATGTACCAAATGGCAATGTAGAAATGTAGAAAATAGCTTTAATAGTGAAGTTTTAAAGGATCTGGAGCTGTTTTATACTAAGGAGGATGAGCCAAGATTTGTGGCTTCTTCCAAGGATCCAAAACTAAAGTTGTTTCTGGAGGAGTTAGAACCCTACTAAGCCCTTGTTTAGTTCACCCCCAAAATCCAAAAAGTTGCTACAGTACCTGTCACATCGAATGTTTGCGGCCCGTGCATGGAGCATTAAATGTAGACGAAAAGAAAAACTAATTGCACAGTTTGGTGGGAAATTGCGAGACGAACGTTTTAAGCCTAATTAGTCAATGTTTGGACACTATTTGTCAAATAAAAACGAAGGTGCTACAGTAGCCCCAAAATCCAAATTTCGCGAACTAAACCAGGCCTAAACAAACCTGAATAACGAGTGGTGACTTATACTACCGACCCAAACCTAAGTTGTCTCACGGTCGATTCGAACTTCCTTGTGCTCATCCAAGCAATCTCCTCATGGATCCAAGCCAACCATACTTTGCGCCTCCACGACTCTCGCTCGGTTCGACACTCCATGGTTTTTATGCCCTACTTTGTTCCACATGAAATGGCCACGTTTTCATGACACACTCCTACCTAGTAGCTCTACCCTACATGGCCACCAATATGGAGAAGCCCCATGGAGCAGGCACAACAATAGCAGGAAAGAAAAGCGTACTCCCTCTATCCCATAATATTTGACCTTCGAACATTCAAAATTTATCCCAAAATTAGTTGTCATTCTCACTTCACAATGCACATTTATCTTTTCCCAATATATCTCTATCTATATCTCTTTCCTTCTCGTTTTCTGTGCACTATACTTTTTTACTCTTAATTCCTATGCCGAGAGCTAAAAAGTCATCTATTATGCGGCGCAGGGAGTCTAAGGATGAACTTGTTTGCCTTTTTGTTTCGAGGGGACAAGGTTGTCTTAGATAAATAGAGCATTCCTTAGCGGATTACTGGTCTTTATAGCAAACACCACTAAGGTGCCGTCTAAATCCTGGTGGATTCTAAAAATTTGGATAAAAAATCTAGTGCATTCATTGGATTTTGTATTTATATACCAAAATTCAATAGAATCTAGTATGTTTATATGGAATTCTAGGATTCTAATATTCTTTTATCTAGATTCGTAAAATTCCTGGAAACCAAAGAGAGCCTAAAAATAAGATCGTATGTCTTCCAAATTAAGCACCACCTTTAAGGTAATGATGATACAGTGAGTAAAGATCCAATCGGTCCCGGCGGGTCCAGGTCCGGGTCAAAGAGAATCGAGTAGTACGTGTACTACGGCAGGTTGGCTGCCTGGCTGAAATGGTTGGCCGTGGCAACTTGACCCTGTTCGCTTGGCATAAGTTATGGCTGTAAGCACTGTTGATTGATTTGTTATGAAAAAAAAATATTATTTATTGATGAAAAAATACGATTAATGGTCCTGGAACCCGGCCAACCCAATCGCCTCACACTCCCCAGTCCCCACGTGACGCGAGTGACGCGACCAAATATTTACGGTTTTGATTTGATCCGCCCGGCCCGTCCTGCCATGTGCCGGTGTCATGCCATGCCGGTGATTCTCTGCTCCCCTCCCCCGCTTGATCTTATCCCAATCGCCTGGCGTGGCGCCCAGCCAGTCCCCGTGCCGTCCTCCTCCAAGAAAACCACGTCCCCCAACCTGTCTCCGTACCAGCGGCCGTTCCCTGATTCCGCCGTGCAGTCCTCGCGGAGTCCCTGAGAGCCCGTGAGCCGGTCTGCGCCTCCTTCCCGTCTGCTTCCTCCCAACCAAGACCAAGACACGGCGAACCCAACGAGATGATGCTAAGACGCCAGAAGATTTGTCCACGTGTCATGGCAAACATGGGTCCAATTGTTGAACCGAACCGTGCATCAAAGTCAAACTTATCACACCACGCTTTGAAGTAAAACACTGATTAGTATTAGCCTTCGTAAGGCCCAAGTAAGGTGGTAGGGACTGTCACCTGTGAGTGCGACCACAAAAGGCCGACCTCCAGCGTCCGTAAGCCCCAAGTAACAGGGATCCCCCTCGCCCTTTCTTTTAATTCAACACAAGACTGCAAAATGGAGAGAGGGAGAGAAACAAATTTGTTTTGATTTCATTCATTTTGGCTACCCCTTTTTTCATTAGTAACCCATTCAAGAAAAACCAAGTGGTTGAGCGCACCATTGATCTTGCTTAGTATTCTCGCTTAGGGCCTGTTTAGATTGAAGCCGCTAAAATTTAGCCAGCTAAACCAGCTGCTAAACTTTAGCCACCCATGTTTGGTTGGTGGACTAAAAGAGGCCTTTTAATCTCTTTTAGTCAGGGTGTTTGATGCAAAGTGATTAAAAGGTGAGGCAGTCTGGGCTTTAGTCTCATTTAGCAGCCTCTTGGTGACTAATTGGCTAAATGTCCATTTAATCTTAGTGTTTAGATAAAAAATGACTAAATGATACTAAAATTAGCCAGCTAAACTTTAGCAGCCTAATCTAAACACCCCTTAATGAAGCTCAAGTTCCTTCTATTTAGAAACCGTATACGGTCCCGGTGCCTGCCCAATTAGAGACATGGAACATCATGGTACCGACTAACTGGCTACTATAAAAAGTAAATACATTTATGATTGCAAACCATTTATGTTTGGGGCAACACCATTAAAACTCCACATGTAAGCAGCATGTTCGTTTGCTCAACATGTAAATTTCCATTTTTTCTCACACATTATAATTAATAATCTTTTCTTCTCTTGTTCATGCTGAAGATTGTTTGGCATTATAATTAGCCTTTTCTTCTCTGCTCTTCTCCCGTCTTGAGCTTGCAACATCAAATCAAATCAAATAAAAATAAACTGAACCAGACCAAGCATCTAGTCATCCAAAGCACACCGTGACTGATGATACACTGATACTCCGTCCAGGCCAAAATCAAAAGGCAAAGGAAGCAGCTCCTCCTATCACTTTTTCTCCACGTACTTTGATTCAATGACTATAAATTTCTTCGGTCGCGCTCCTAAAAATTTATGTCAGCATAGATTAATTTAAATATCTTCTTACAAAACCAATTACATAGATGGAGGCTAATTTTGAGTTTTTTTTAGCAATTAATCTATCTTGACATGTTTACAAAGCAGCCAAAAACCTCCAAGGGACTAATTAGGCTTAAAAAAGATTCTCCTCGCAAATTAGTCAAAATGTTAAAATTTTCAATAATTTTTCTATATATTCGCATACATAATCTTTCATGTGATAGGAATTTCAGGAGGAGGGAAAAAACATTAAATATAAATAAAAATCAAAACAAATTTTATCTTCTGCTGCTGCACGTTGCTGGGGTGGTGAGTTTATCAGCAGCATCTTGACCGGGCAAACGGCAAAAACCCCAAGAGCCTGTTTAGTTCCCCTTCAAAATATTAAAATTTTCAAATTAACGAATTTTAGAACGCGTGTGAAAATATAAATAAAAAATAAAACTAATTATACGTTTTAGGCGAAATTCAAAATTTTTAAGCAATTAAACTATGATTAAATACCCAAAATATTACGATATGGCCCAATCAATCAATCATCTCCCTTATCCCCTCCCTCCTGCTTTCTCCGTCTTTAAATAATGCCCTCCCAAAACCCGATCCCCAAAACAAGCAGCGCTCCATCCAGTTTCCATTTGCAATCCCATCCCATCTTCATCCTCTCGTCGCAGCAGCAGCAGCCAGCAGCAAAAGCGGCGATGGACGGCGGCAAGAAGAGCCGGAACCCGCACAAGGCGCCCGCGGACAACCGCAGCGACCGCAAGTCGGCCACCGGGATGAGCGGCGACCCCAAGAAGGGCGGCCGCGGCGGCAAGTTCACCTGGGAGGGCGCCGACGGCTACGCCGACGAGGACCTCGGCCTCATCTCCTCCAAGAACGCCAACAGAAACGGCGGCCGCGCAGCTGGCAAGGGAAGCGCCGCCGCCAAGAAGGAGGAGGACGACGACAACGAGTAGGCCTCGCCGACTCGGCCCGCCCGCCTGCCCGACCCCGTTGATTGCCTCATCGCCAGCAAGAATCAACAAGTCCTTTTACTAGTTTAATTTCAGTCTCAGTTCGATTCTCGTGTTGAATAATCATGATCATGTGGGGTTTAGGTGTCGTGCTCGCGAGTATGTAGCTGCTACTGCCACAGAGCGCACATCCAGTGGGCGATCCACGGGCCGTGCAGGGTCTGTAGATATCATCTCATCTGTTCTTCACTAGTAGTAATTTGCTGATGTTCGGGGGGCCTCGCCTCGATCCGGTTCTTGGATGAACTGATTTATTAGTTTCCGGAATCGATGCTTTCATTCAGTTGAGTCTCCTGCTCTCCACTGCTCTGACTCGCACTCACTTCATTAGTTCAGTCCCTGCTCTGGACTGCGAATTTGAGGACAAATGTCTCTTATATGCCTTCTGATGAGATGCAGTTACGAAGCAAAATTAGTATTTTCGCAGCTAACTCACAGATCCGTAACTGAAGCAGACAGCAAAGAAGGAATGGGAGGATTGCAATGTTTTTGTTGGTTTCTCTGTTTGTGAGGGATTCCAATGTTTATCTTTGTATAGGTGATAACGATGAGTCAGCTAGTTCCCCAGCAATCTTTCTTGATGATGGCAAGACTATTGTCTGTTGTCACCCGTGGCATGCCTACATGTTCCTAGTAACCAGTATGCAGACACAGAGACATAGCCGTAGCAGTACTGATCATGGAGCAAACGACGCATCTACTGAATTATTCTAACAGAACAGAGTCTGCTTAAACTTTGTCGCAGTTCCATGATATACCAAAGCGAAAGGGCTGGTTCCATTATACTCTGAGCAGTTAAGAGTGACCATGCCGTTCTCTGCATTTGGTCATTCACAGTTGCAGAGTCGCTCTCGCGATCGTTGTCCACCACTAGCGTAAGAAAGTCATTCATCCTCAATATATTTTTTCCTTTTTGGCATGGGAGATGGCTCTCCATTGAAATCTATCTAAAGGTGATTTGTCATCATTCAGTCTGTATCCACAATGCAGCTGGGTTGTTCTAATCATGTCGTATGGATAACCTGGAAAAGAAGATGTCCGTCTAAGGCCCGGTTTGGTATGGACTGATGACTCTGGCTATTAAGGCGTCCCAACGGCCCCTTTAAATCTATAGCTAGAAGAGGACAAACAAAGTTTTTTTTTTAAAAAGAACGCGCTACCTATACATGAATGATGGACTAAGCCCTTGTTCGCTTGCAGAATTCTGAGAAATTTAGATGGTTTGGAGGAATGCTGGAGAAATTTGTGAGAGAAAAACACTGTTTTGGATGAAAAAAAAGCGGATCAAAGCCGGGTTTAAAGACACGCGAACGGGGCCTAAAAAGGAGCAGAGCGTCCGTGAGGGCCTATTTGGATCTTTAGTCCCTCTTTAGTCTTTCAACTAAAGATTAGTCAGCTAAAGTTTAGTCTAAGATGGCTATTTAGATTCAGGTGCTAAAAGATGACAAAAAGGTGAAAGGAAGAGGAGAGAGAAAGAGAGTAAAAACACTTTTAACCCTCTTTAGCCCACCTTGAGGGGCAAATGGACTACTGGGGACTTAAAAATTAGTCCTGGCCCTGACTTTGAGCTTTTCGGGTTCTGTGGTGAGTTGAATTAGATTTTTGGTTCTCTCTCATGAATAGAATAAATTATGTGCTAACGATTTTAACCTTTGTTTGGGACGCCCTTCTGCATGAAGGAGTTGGAGTCAGAGCTCCACCAAACAAAATCTAAATTTATTTCGGATCATCAAATCAAGAACAACTAAAAGGCACCACTACAGTTTAAGATAAGTACATAGCATGGTGAAACAAAGGTTGTACTAACAGCTACTGTAGATCTAATGACTCTACTCTAAAATATTTAAGTAGGGTGGGACAATCTCTTCTATAATGGTTCATACTTACTCTTGGATATATGGTTCTTTGGGGTGTGTGTAGGGTGGGTCGAGGGGGGGCATAGAAAAGCTGTGAATGATCTTATCGATGCATAAATGTATAACTCCACATGAGGTTTAATTGTGCTTACATTCATCACTATAGGGCTTAGGTTAAACATTCCCCACGTCTTTCATTAATGGACTCATGAAGTCTACAGAGGAGTGTGGTTTTGAAAAATTCCTACCTCTATCTGAGATGTTTGGATTTGCAAAACTCCATAGACATACATAAGAGAAATATTATCCCCACACCGACTAAGACATGACTTTTACCAAAAGTTTATTCTGATCTTTTTGTTCAAATAACAATTAAGGTGAAGCAGGGTCATGAACAATAGATCTCTTTATGATAATAGATCTATTTTGCATGCTCATTATTTTAGGTAGTTCCTACAAAGAATTAAACTAATGACTTATAGAATGTTTGAATTACCGATGTAAATACTACATAGTTAGTTCACATCTTTTAGAGACTTTGAGTGTAATAGGAGCATCCATTGACCAAAGGATTACCTTGAGATGACCATCTGATGGCTGTAATCAAATCATATGGTTCTATTTCTCAACCATTATGACTTGCTCTTATGGAACCAAGGTCTAAAGAATTGAAAAGGTAAGTCATTCACAACCACTAACCAAGGATTCCTAGAAAGTTAATGATCAGTAGTTTTTTCTTGAAACCCACTTCGAGAATTCGATCTTATACATATGTGAGGGAGATTAAAAAAAGATGATTTTTCTTTCCTTTATTACTTGGGAATCATGTAAGAAGAAAGTCTCATGCACGTTTTTTCATAAGGAAAATAAAAGAGGGATCCTCTTGTTGACTCTGACTCCTCCACTCTAATGGTTGCTTTTCATTTTGTTACTTTAGAAATAGTTGCTTTTCAATTGTCTTTAATGAAGGAATGTATGAGTCAAGGGAATAACCTCTATGCACACCAACATGGAATGAACTTCCCCTTCCACATCTAAGTTTATTAGCAAATATGTAGGTTTACTACAATAGAACGTACATCCTGTTGTGACATTATCTACATGACTTGTGCCTCATATATTTATGTCACATCGTGTCATCTGTGTTCTAAACTTCTAATACGTCTTAAACTAGGCCCCATAGCATGGCTAGACGTGCACTGTTTGAAACATGGTCTCGTGTTAGACTTGGATTTTGCTAGTGAAACGATCCCGATTTCCTCGAAGGGAAATCCATAGATTCGAAATATAACATGATAGTCTCAGGTGATCATTCCATCACATTATCAAATAACAGTCGATATCACAGTCATACATCGAATACATGTCTTAAAGAGAGTACAAATAGCAAGGTTTACTCATTATTACATCGCCACTTGGTGGAATCACTCAGAGCATGCAATATCCGGAACAGCATCAAGTATAAGGGCAGCGGATGTTAGCTCCATCTTCTCAACCAAACTTGAGCGCAGGAACAAGACCTCTAATCTTTCCCAACCGTCTCCCTGGTAGTCGTACTCGGGCTTAGAATCTGTCAAACAATTATCAGTATGATTTGTACTGGCCACTGGCTCCCACCCTATGCTTTACGTTTGCTTTGTGGTAGTGAAATGCAAGGGTAGAGCAAAAGACCTATTTGTGGCTGTAGCTTCCTATGCGAGTATGTCAAGTTTTAATTACAATTCATCAAGTTTTAACTCATCTCATTCACACGTTCTCCCATCCCATCACACACATCTCACCACTCTCACATTCTCTAGGCGACAAGGACGACTCCCGCTCGTACCTTGCCTCATCGGCCAAGTGAAAGGTCCTAATATGGCTAGAGGGGGCTGAATAGCCTATTTAAAAATCTACAGACCAACTAGAGTAATTCGATTAGTATGACAAATAGCGAAAAGCAAACTTGCTCTAGCTTTACAAGGGTTGCAAGCCACCTATCCAATAATTTTAGTTACTATGATCACTAGACACATAATTTACTAGGTCACTACTCACTAAGAATTCTCACACTTGCTACACTAAAGAGCTCCACTAGATGAACTTAAGCTATAAAGCAAGCTCTTAATTCTAGCTACACTAAAGAGCTTACTACAACTAGTTTACAGGTATGTAAATGAGTAAGTAAGGTGATTATACCGCCGCGTAGAGGAGTGAACCAATCACAAAATGAATACTAACTCAATCACCGGGAGAATACCAAATGGCAAGGGACAACCAATTTTCTCCCGAGGTTCACGTGCTTGCCAACACGCTATGTCCCCGTTGTGTCAACCAACACTTGGTGGTTCGGTGGCTAAGAGGTGTTTCATGAACCTCGTCCACACAATTGGACACTGCAAGAACCTACCCACAAGTGAGGTAACTCAATGACACGAGCAATCCACTAGGGTTACCTTTTGGTGCTCCGCCGGGGAAGGCACAAGTCCCCTCACAATCACCGAAGATGGCCACGAACAATTACCAACTCATGCCAATCCTCCTCCGCTGCACCAAGCCGTCTAGGTGGTGGCAACCACCAAGAGCAACAAGCGAATCCGGCAGCAAAACACAAACACCAAGTGCCTCTAGATGCAATCACTCAAGTAATGCACTTGGATTCTCTCCCAATCTCATAAAGATGATGAATCGATGATGGAGATGAGTGGGAGGGCTTTGTCTAAGCTCACAGGGTTGCTATGTCAATGCAAATAGCCTAGAGAGTGAGCTTGAGCTAGCCATGGGGCTTAAATAGAGAGCCCCCACAAATAGAGCCGTTGGCTCTCTATTCATTGAAAAAACAGGGCGACCGGACACGCTGGTCGAATTGATCGGATGCAGGACCCCAGCGTTCGATTCGTAGATTTTTGCCACATGTCCCCTGCTTCAAATGCTGATCACCCGATCTCAACGGTCATCAGTACACTTAAGTTGTGACCGGACGCACTACAGTGTAGGACCAGACGCACAGTTGCCTAGCGTCCGGTCACTTTCAGTAAGGTTCCAGTCGCGACCGGACGCGTCTGGTCACACCCGACCGAACTCGCCCAGCGTCCGATCACTCTCCCTCTTCTCTGTGCGCCGCCACATCAGCATGACCGAATGCTGAGCAGTGTTCAGCCAGAGTCCGGTCGCCTGCATCCGGTCTCAGGCCGAGAGTACCATCTTCTTTTATAATTGACCGGACACTATTCCCTAGAGTCCGGTCACCACGTGACCAGCGTCCAATCACTGTTTGACAGTGAAAAACACCTCCTTCGATTCATCAACTTCTCCACCCTTGCTTGAATGTGCCAACCACCAAGTGTACCACCTTGTGCACGTGTGTTAGCAAATTTTCACAAATATTTTCAAGGGTGTTAGCTTTCCACTAGATCCTAAATGCATATGCAATGAGTTAGAGCATCTAGTGGCACTTTGATAACCGCATTTCGATACGAGTTTCACCCCTCTTAATAGTACGGCTATCGATCCTAAATGTGATCACACTCTCTAAGTGTCTTGATCACTAAACCAAAAAGCTCTTATCAATTTCACCTTTGCCTTGAGTTTTTGTTTTTCTTTCTTCTTTTTGCAAGTCCAAGCACTTGATCATTACCATGGCATCACCATTATTATGTCATGATCTTCATTTGCTTAATTACTTGGAGTGTGACACCTATCTCATAATCACTTTGATAAACTAAGTTAGCACTTAGGGTTTCATCAATTCACCAAAACCAAACTAGAGCTTTCAATCTCCCCCTTTTTGGTAATTGATGACAACCCTTACACAAAGATATGAATTAAAATTTAATTGAATCCATGTTGCTTGTCCAAGCATATTTACCATGTGTAAAAGGATATGGATAAGTTTCATGAATCCCATATGGTAGCAATTGCTCCCCCTACATATATGCTAAGAGTTTGGATTGTAGCTTGCACATATGCTTAGATAGGAAATATAGGAGACAATGTCTACCAAATGATGCTAAGGTATAAGAGATGGACCTTTGAAGCGTGATACCAATCGGATAGCACTAATATACCATCCTTAGCACCATTAGTGTAACACCCCAGGTGTTTGGCTTCCACATTTGCACTTGCATTTCATAAACATGAGCATCATTCATCCATTCATGAGCTTAGATTGTATGAAACATGCTTTTGAAATATTACAACATATGTTTATATTCCATGTGTGTTTGTTTTATGAAATGAATAGTGTGCAACACTCAAGTGCAACATGTGTAACTCACTTTAGTGAAACATGGTTAGTAGTACTATGCAACACACTCATGAAACATATGAAACATGGCTTTGAAACAAAAGTAACACTTCACTTGTTCTTCCTTGTTTCAATGCCTGTGATGCTTGATTTTGGTGTGACCAATGTATGGTGTGGCTAAAAATTCTTTTAAGTAACTTATTTACACCTAGAATGTTATTTGGAACATTGTTCATGTTGACCATGTTGCCTAATTGTGATTTCAAATAGTGGTTTGACTTGTTTTGACCCCTAAACCCTTTTGTTTGACTGTTTAAAAAGTGTAGCTTAGGATGTTTGCATGTTTGAGCAACCTAAAGCAAAGTTGTAGCAAATTTTATAAGGAACAAACTTTGTTTAGAAGCCAAGTCATGAAAATGTGCACAACATGTTCAAAAAGGACCCACAAGTCAGTATTGAAGGCTGATTCAACACTTGAAAATATTTCTAAGTCTTAGTTGAATTTCAGTTTTCATGTACCCCAGTTTAGAGCTCTGTAGTTTACAAACAAAGCCAAACTAGCTCGAGCCCCAATTGTAAAAGTTGTAGTGCACATGTAGATGTTCAACTTTGTCAATTACACCTTGAGCTATATCATCACAGATTAGGAGCTAATCACTGTCAAACTTCGCCTGTCAGTCGGTTGATGGATCACTGAATCAGAGTTTCAGGCAAGCTACAGTGATGACCGTTTTCAAAAAACGCCCGACGCGTGGCGCCACCCGTCGCTGGCCGTCTGACCGCACGGCCACGCGCCGTGGCCGTCCTGGCGCTGCTGGCCATGACGTGAACACCCCCGCGCGCCTGCCCGACCGGTTCACAGTCCATTTTCTCATTTCCATCGCCTCCACCACGAGCAGCAACAGAGCTCAGCCGCTCCGCCATTGCCGAGCAAGCCACGCCGTCGCCTAGCTCGCTCGCCGCCGCAAAAACGCGAACCATAGCTCGTAAATAGCTCCGTCGTGTCCTCCTCTACCTCCTCCACCTCTTAGCTGGGCCGATTGCATCTTGGTAAGGGCACATTGGCCACTTCCGCCGTCACCGCCATGAGCGCGACCTCATCGGAGTTCGAGGCCGCCGTGGTCGGGGTAGCTAGGAGCCATATTGTCCTCGTTTCTTGCTTCCTTAAGTTTCCCCGCGTGCCCTAGGAGCTCGTACCGAGCTTAGCCGCACCCTACTCGGCCGGACGCTGCCGGAGCGTCGCCGAACTCCTCCGCTGTCCGCCATTGCACGTCGTCGTCGGTGTTCGAGTTCGGTAGAGATGGTGGTGAGGGTATAGATGGGTGCGCATCGTTGTGGGGACCACGCCGGTGCCTTCGGTTTCGCCGGAGGAGCCACCGTCGGCGAGCTTCGCCGGTCGCCATCGCGCTTGGCAGCGTGCTCTGCTTCGCTGTCGCTGACAAGCGGACCCACTGACATGTGGACCCCGCTTACCAGTGACTGTTAGTAAATAGGATAGCTCATTTATGCAGATTTTGATGCTGGTTTGTGAATTTTGTAACTCCAAATGTGTAGATCCAAATGGTGTGATTAAAATTTTGTTAGACTCACTGTGAAGTCTAGTATTTAAGAAAAATATGTCTTGAGCACATGATGTAGAAATTTTGGATGAATTAAATGGGAACTTGAAATGTGTTTTTGAATGCATGCAAACTTGTTTAAATCATATCTTGAGTTTCTGTGATCCAAAAATTATGAAATTTTGTGGGTAAGCTAGTCTTGCTTAGTAGAAGCTCTGGTTAAAATTTGAGAGTCATTGCATGTATGGTTTTTGAGTTATAGATTTTCCTTTTATCACTGATTGATACTTGGGTGAATTTTTGTAAATTATCTAGGAATCCTATGACCATGAAACTTGTTGGGTAGTGTCTTAGTACCTAAAGGATGCTAAGAAAAATATAAAATCAGTTGCTTGACACTTTTCACTAAGGTTTCCTAATTATGTCATTTTAAGCCATTATGCCTTATCATTTTTGTGTAGGCTGTTATACTTGCTCAAATGGTGTGAAATTTTTATGATAGTCTACTTAGAGCATGTAGTATCTACTGTAATTTTTGTAGATTTAATGGTGTAGTTTTCATATATGTTTACCATTTCCTCTAATTAATTAAATAAATTAAGAAAGGTATTAAAAGAAATGTTTTGGGGATGAACGCCCTACTTTTTGGTGCTCTTGTGATATGAGTGATATGTGAGTAGAGTTAGTTTTGTCCAATTATGTGTTTACATCATAAGTTATTAATTATTTCGTTTGCATTATGTCCCTCTGAACAGATCTGGGGACTTTAGAAAGTTCCCCATGATATTTTGGTTTTCTGTGAATGTGGTGAATACAAGAGTTGTAGATAATTTATGTATCTAGCTCCTGTCAAAATTTGATGGCATTTGGCCTAGTAGTTTAGAAACTACATCTGTTTAAAGTTAGGTTCCTGTTTTGCTTATTCTCTGTCTTGTGAGAACAGAGTTCTGTTGATCAAAGAATTCGACTTGGTAAAGTGTTGAATCATGCTTAGAGGTCTAAAAATGAATTGTAGACAATTTCGTAAGCTTTCCAAATTGTCTTGTTTCATGTCATTTGGATTTATAAATCTCCAGTTATGGCTAGTTTACTGTACCACTATATAGTCTTCATTTTGCTGAAATACAAATGCTGGAGTGTATGCTTGATGCAATGTTATCGTTGATTTTTTTAGGGGTTAGCCTAACTTTAGAATATGCTTAGGTGCAGGTGCTAGGTCATTAACTAAAGATGAGCAATTATACATTAGGTTGTATAAACTTGGTAAGTAAAGTGATTTGAATAGGGCGTAAGTTGGAATATGCAAACTACAACAAACATACGCATTCCCCGAGCATCCCTGACATTCGTTCATGTGCATCCATGATATTTATCTTGCGCATTCATGCAATAGGTGTGCCGGAGGGAGTGACGTTGCTGGAGTTCGAGGGAGCGAGCCAGGAGGAGGAGCCCGAGGTGCAGGCAACCAAAGAAGCAGCCGCCGAGGAGGAGTTGCCCGAGTGCCCTAACCACCGTCCATCCTCTTTCCTGAAAGGCAAGCCCCGGAGCATTATATGTCTCCCATGTCTTTACAAATATATTGAGTATCTTTTATTGTTGATGCTGGATCAAGTATAGGAATTGGTTGGAACCAATTGCTGCATTATATATCTATCCTTGTCCAGATATCGCACTTGAATCCTATTTAAGTTTAGGAACGGGTTAAATGCTTAGCCATGCTTAGTGCGGTAGAAGTCGGGTGATTTCCTGTCACCTGTGAGCTTTAGGATGAGGTGGATCACGGTTGGCTATATTTGCTATCGTGGAAAAGAACCATGTGAATAATGAATTAAGACCGGGTGGGGTCTTGTGTAGGTTTGAACATAGTGACTCCGTCTGTGTCATTTAAGGACCAATATGCTGTACGTCCTCAGGTCATGTTGAACGCAGCCTAACACTTTGCTGGCCGGATAAGTCGTTCCGACCGCGAAGCCTAGTAGCTCAACTTAGGCCAGGAACTGTGGGGGTTGGGGCATTCTAGAGGTAGTAAGGATGTGCGGAGAGCCATTGGCGTAAGCCCAAAGGCGGGTTAAAGGCCCGATCACCCTTGGCAGAGTGGTTCTCTGAGAATGCCAGGCGGCCCAGACCCGCGACTTTTCTTTTATTTCTCCTGAGTTGTGCCAAAGGTGACTTGTTTGCGACCCTGATGGGGGAAGCAGGGTTTGTGTTAGGAATACCCCTCCAGCTGGATAGGAATCGATTCGAATCGCCGTCTCTCCCGGATAGTGAGAACTTGACTTGAGCAGCGGCAACGTAGATTCACTTAATTTAACGATATGGTTAAATGGAAGATGATGATGATGGATAATGTTGCCACGATTTATACCTGCTATGGTTATTAATGTTTGCATATGAATCAAGTGGTTGCTTAGTACAGGTGCTAATATAGATGATATGTTAATGGCTTAAAGCCACTGCTAGCTCAGGTTAAAAGTTAATCATTATTACTTATGCTTTTCCGCAAAAAGGAAGTGTCAGCCTGATCCTCTAAATAAAGCTTTGCATGATCCTTGGTGTCATTTATTTTGGTTTCCGATGGGTAAGTCTAGCTGAGTACATTCCAGTACTCAGGGTTTATTCCCTCTTGTTGCAGATGACCTTCTATATCAGGGATTCTGTAAGTATTGTCTTCACCCAGCGGGTGATGAAGACTAGATCATGGGCATGATCTCTGTTCTCTTATCTGAATGCTTTTGCGGGCTGTGATCAGCGAACCATTATGTGTATTTGAACTCGGGTGTGTAAGTTAAACAATTTGCTTCCGCATGTTTTACAAGACTGGTTTTGTAATAACGATGACTCTGTGATGATGTAATCTATTTGCGAACGTCTGCGAAATGTTATAACATACGATATGTTATGTTGAATTACTGTGATCTTGGTTGTATGCAAGTTGGTTTGAAATCCTTCGAGATTTTAGTTGACTACCGGGTTTATATGGGCTCAAGTTCGAGAATTTGATCATTTTGGCAATTGTTTTTGTACTTGTGCTCTTATAAATTGGTCGGTTCTGTGACAATTAGTAACTAGACATACACAAAAACTAGAATACCCGTGAGATCAACATTAGAAGTAAGGGTCTAGTTTTCATAATGTGAGCATGTTAGTTTTTCATTTCATCATTCAAACCTACAATTAGCATACACCATACAAGCATGGATATTAAAATTTAAAACTTGTGCCATGTAAGCAAATACATGAAATGCACATTCAAATGCAACATACAAGTTTATGAGCTTGCTCCCCCTACTTATGTGCTCAAAATTTTAATTTAATTGATCCCCTTCCTTTGTCATATCTCTCCCCCTATGTCAAATTTCCCCCTATCACTTATATCTTTGTTAATTTCTCTCCCCCTTTTTCAACAATTAGTACAAAAGGCAAGCTCAAATTTTAGAGAGGTTGGGGTGAAACTATGTGAAATGAGGATCATTTTTCCCAATTTGGTTCAATCTAGGTCACTTGCAAAAGATATTTAACTCGGTTTGATCCAAGGACAAGCTTCTTCACACCTCCAAATAAGGGTTATCTTGTACCATGTTGAGTTAAACACTTAGAGTTCATTTTCTAGATCAAACACTAGGTTTACAAGCCCACAAACATGTCATATGCTACCACTAGACCAAATGAAGCATAGAAGCAATAGTGGTACCATACAAGCATCAAATTCATTTGATTTTCATGAATGAGCCTAGGACATGATAGAAATGACTAGATGCACTAAACATGTCCTTAGCAAGGATGTATGCCATGCCAATCAATTTTTACCTTGGATTGCTCGAAGGAGAGGCATGTCATATAAGTGGGGTGCATCAACACATATTTGAGAAATCCAATATGTTCAACTCATTCCTTAGCTTGCAAAACATTTTCTCATCTAATGGCTTGATGAATATATCGACAAGTTGATCTTCGGTGCCTACACTCTCAATGCAAATGTCCCCTTTTTGTTGGTGATCTCTTATGAAATGATGGCGGAAATCATTGTGCTTTGTTGTTGCATGTTGAACCGGATTGTTGGTTAACTTAATTGCATTCTCATTGTCACATAGCATTGGCACTTTTTTAACTTGATTCCAAAGTCATTCAAGGTGGCCTTTATCCAAAGTATTTGTGCACAACAACTACCGGCGGATATGTATTCGGCGTCGGCGGTTGATAATGCAACACTATTTTGCTTCTTTGATGACCATGAAACAAGTGATCTTCCCAACAATTGACATGTGCCCGAGGTGCTCTTTCTCTCAACTTTGCATCCCGCATAATCAAAGTCTGAATATCCAATCAACTCAAATCTTGCTCCTCTAGGATACCCCAATCCAACATTTTGTGTATGCTTCAAGTACCTCAATATTCTCTTTGTAGCCTTCAAATGACTTTCTCTTGGTGAGGCTTGAAATCTTGCACACATGCATACACTAAACATGACATCTGACCTTGATGCGGTCATATAGAGTAGGCTTCCAATCATAGACCGATACAATTTTTGATCCACCATGTTGCCACTAGCATCACTATACAAGCTTCCATTTGTCCCAATTGGTGTACTAATAGCTTTAACATCATCCATTCCAAACTTCTTGAGCATGTCTTTGATGTACTTGCCTTGACTCACAAATGTGCCATTCTTCATTTGCTTGATTTAAAGACCAAGGAAATAACTAAGCTCTCCAATCATGGACATCTCAAACTCACTTGCCATCATCTTGCCAAACTCCTCACAAAAATTTTGATTGGTTGACCCAAATATGATATCATCAACATAGATTTGCAATACAAAAAAGTCATTTCCAAGCTTCTTGGTGAAGAGAGTGGTGTCAACTTTTCCCATCTTGAATTCCTTAGAGAGTAGGAAATCCCTCAATCTCTCATACCATGCTCTTGGTGCTTGTTTCAATCCATACAAAGCCTTTCTCAACTTGTAAACATGGTTGGGATTCTTTTCATCTTCAAAACTGGGAGGTTGCTCAACATACACAAGCTCATTGATGTACTCATTGAGAAATGCACTCTTCATATCTATTTGGTACAACTTGATGTTGTGGGCACAAGCATAGGCTATAAAGATCCTAATTGCTTCCAATCTTGCAACCAGAGCATATGTTTCTCCAAAGTCAAGACCTTCAACTTGAGTGTAACCTTGAGCCACTAATCTTGCTTTGTTCCTTATTACTATCCATCTTGATCTTATTTGTTCCGAAAGACCCACTTGGTTCCAATTACATTATGATCCATAGTCCTCTCAACTAACTCCCATACTTGATTTCTCTTGAAGTTGTTTAGCTCTTCATGCATAGCATTGACCCAACCAACATCCTTCAAAGCTTCATCTATCTTCTTAGGTTCAATGGATGACACAAATGAGAAATGTTCACAAAAATGATGCCAATCTAGATCTTGTTTGTACACCTCTAGAAATATCACCAATTATAGAGTCCAAAGGATGATCTCTTACGACATTAGTTGGTTGGAGCACTTGCATTTGATTGCTTGCATTTGATTGATCATTTGGTTGAGATGATGAACTAGCCACTTGTAGTTGATCGTGCACTTTGTCAACACTAGCACTTGCTTGACTTTGATCTTGAAAACCACTAGCTTATTCATTTGAGTTAGAGAGCACTTGATTCTTGTCATCTTCAACATCAATCACTTCTCTAGGTCTTATATCACCAATGTCCATGTTCTTCATTGCATTGACTAATTGAGTGTCTCTCACATCATCTAGATTCTTATCTTCCTCTTGGGAACCATTTGTTTCATCAAATTCCACATCATGAACCTCCTCAAGAGTACCACTAGCCAAATTCCAAACTATATAAGGCTTGCTAGTAGTGGAGTAACCAAGCAAGAAACCTTCATCACATTTCTTTTCAAACTTGCTCAATCTAGTGCCTTTCTTCAATATGTATCATTAACAACAAAAAACTTGAAAGTATGCTATGTTGGGCTTTCTTCCATCCAATAGCTCATAAGGTGTCTTCTTCATCATAGGGTGATAATAGAGTCAGTTGCTATAATAGCAAGCCGTGTTGATTGCTTCGGCCCAAAAAGAATGATTCACATTGTACTCACTCAACATTGATCTTGCCATGTCAATCAAAATTCTATTCTTTCTTTCAACTAGGCCATTTGATTGTGGAGTATACTTGGCCAAAAATTAATGCCTAATACCAAAATTATCACACAAATCATCCACTCTTGTGTTCTTGAACTCACTTTCATTGTCACTTCTCACTTTCATGATGGTTATTTCAAACTCATTATGAATTCTCTTGATGAATGTCTTGAATGTTGCAAACACATCACTCTTGTCAACAAGAAAGAACACCCATGTGTATCTAGTCAAATCATCCACAATCACAAATCCGTATTTATTTCCACCAATGCTAGTGTATGTGGTTGGTCCAAACAAGTCTATGTGCACCAACTCAAATGCCTTAGATGTGCTCATCATGCTCTTCTTAGAATGTGTGTTACCAACTTGCTTTCTAGCTTGACATGCACTACATAGCTTATCCTTCTCAAATGTGACATCTTTCAAGCCTCTAACTAAGTCATGCTTGATCAACTTGTTCAATTGTTTCATTCTAACATGACCAAGCCTTTTATGCTATAACCAACCCATGCTAGACTTAGTGATAAAAAATGTTGACAATTGAGCTTCTCTAGCATTGAAATCAACCAAGTATAGATTCTCATATCTAAATCCTTTGAATATCAAGTTAGAGCCATCTACACTTATGATCTCTACTTCATCTACACCAAATATGCACTTGAAACCAAGATCACACAATTGAGCTACCGACAATAGGTTGAAGTTCAAGCTCTCTACTAGTAGCACATTGGAAATGCTCAAGTCATTGGATATTGCAATCTTACCAAGACTTTTGACCTTGCCTTTTCCATTGTCACCAAATATGATACTATCAATCCCATTGTTCTTATTTTCATTGATTGAATTGAACATTCTTGGATCACCGGTCATGTGTTGTGTGCACCCACTATCAAGCACCCCCAAACTTGCTTGGGTCCTTGAAGGTTAGTTACTAAGGTGTTTGGTACCCAAATGACCTTCTTCTTTGGGCCCACAATTGGTGTACCAATGAACTTAGCCTTCACACCATTGGCACCCTTAACAAGCATGTAACAAGAATCAAATCTAATTGAGGATACATTAGGTTGCTTTTTCTTGTTGGTCTTGCAATATTGCTCTATATGCCCAACTTGCTTGCATCTATTGCAAAACTGACCATTGCCCTTCACAAAGCTAGCTTTGGAAGTGACAAAGGTTGCCTTACCTTTCTTGGGGGTATAGCCTAATCCCTCTTTGTTGAGAGAAAACCTTTGGCTACCCAAGCACTTTAGCAAGCGGGCATCTCAACCGTAGGCATTGCCTAAGGCATGAGTGAGCTCATTCACCTCCTTCTTGAGGGTCTCATTTTCCATCATTAGTGAGGCATCACAAGTGAAACCATCACTCAAAGGTGAAGTTGAAGTAGAAGTGCTACAAGAAGGGTTAGTGGGAGCAACAACAATGGGCTTATAAAGAGATTCATCAATAATATCACATGTTAGTCCCACATCACAAGACACAATCACTTGCTCCTTCTCGACTTGCTCGATGAGAGTGGAGTGATCATTTTCAAGCTTAGAGTGAGCTTTGCTAAGCTTCTAATGGGCTTCTATTAGCCTCTCATGAGTGGTATTTCGTTCATCAATGCATTGCTCAAGAAATTTAACTTTCTTGCTCAATTCCTTTCACTCCTTTCTCTTCATCTCAAAGCAAGTGTGCAGTTGCTCACACATATCCATGAGCTCCTCCTTGGTGTACTCCTCATCATCATCATCACTCCTACAAGCATCACTTTCACATTCATCATCATCACTCACATCATATTTTACCTTGGTAGGCTTTGTCATGAGGCATGTCGATGGAGGGCTTGTTGTTGATGGTGATGCTTGCTAGTGCTTTCTTGATAGATTTCTTGCCATCATCACTAGAGCCATCACTATCCAAAGACCATCACTATCCCAAGTGACCACATAGCCTCCACCCTTCTTCTTCTTTTGGAAGGTCATCTTCTTCTCCTTCTTCTCCTTCTTCTCATTCTTGTGCTTCTTCTTCTTATCCTCATCATTGTCACTATTATAGGGATAATCCGCTACAACATGATCGGGGCTCTTGCCATTGTAGCATCTTCTCACATATTCTTTGCTTTTGGTGTGATCTCTTCTCTTTCTTGCACCATAGCCCTTCTTCTTCATGAATTTGCCCATCTTGCGCACAAATAGAGCCATGGCCTCATCATCAATGCCACTAAGATCCTCATCATCACTTGATTCTTTCTTGGACTTGCCCTTGTTCTTGGATGATGAGCTAGCCTTGAATGTTACACTCTTCTTCTTCTTCTTCTTCTTCTTGTCTTCGTCTTCCTTCTTGTCATCCTTGTCAACCCCTTCCCTTTCCACACTGTATGTCTCTTGTGTCATGACATCACCTAGTACTTGGTCAGGGGTAACCTCCTTCAAATTGCCTCTTATTATATGCAATCTCAATATCTCAAATCTTAGAGGTAAGCACATCAAGAACCGATAAGAGACATCATCATCATTGATCTTTTCTCCCAATGCCTTCAAATCATTGACAATCACATGCAATCGATGGAACATCTCCGAATGCTCTCATCTTCCTTCATTTTGAAGCTTGTCAACTTGTCCTTGAGAATATACAACTTGGCACTCTTCACCACCAGTGTGCCCTCATATGTTTCCTCCAATCTCTTCCACACCTCATTAGCTCTCTCACAATCCTTGATTTGCTCAAACACCTTGGAATCAATGGCATTGTATATGGTGTTGAGAGCCATTGTATTATATTGCTTGTTGGTCTTGTCTTGGTTGGTGAGATTGTCGAGATCAATGATAGCATAGTCACTCACGATCACATCCCATACTTGATCATTGATTGAACTAAGATACATCCTCATCTTTCTTTTCCAATAATCATAGCATGTGACATCAAAGAACGGTGGTTTCCCCCCCCCATATGGTTGAACACAACTTGAGCCATAATTTGACACCGAGGTTGTTAAGCCTTCAATCAAATGGTGACCATGGCTCTGATACCACTTGAAAGGTCCTAATATGGCTAGAGGGGGTGAATAGACTATTTAAAAATCTACAAACCAACTAGAGCAATTCGATTAGTATGACAAATAGCGAAAAGCAAACTTGCTCTAGCTTTATAAGGGTTGCAAGCCACCTATCCAACAATTTTAGTTACTATGATCACTAGACACACAATTTATTAAGTCACTAATCACTAAGAGCTCTCACACTTGCTACACTAAAGAGCTCCACTAGATGAACTTAAGCTATAAAGCAAGCTCTCAATTCTAGCTACACTAAAGAGCTTACTACAACTAGTTTGTAGGTATATAAATGAGTAAGTAATGTGATTATACTACCACGTAGAGGAGTGAACCAATCACAAAATAAATACTAACTCAATCACCGGGAGAATACCAAAGGACAAGGGGCAACCAATTTTCTCCTGAGGTTCACGTGCTTGCCAACACGCTACGTCCCTATTGTGTCGACCAACACTTGGTGGTTCAGCGGCTAAGAGGTGTTTCATGATCCTCGTCCACACAATTAGACACTGCAAGAACCTACCCATAAGTGAGGTAACTCAATAACACAAGCAATCCACTAGGGTTACCTTTCGGCGCTCCACCGGGGAAGGCACAAGTCCCCTCACAATCACTAGAGATGGCCACGAATAATCACCAACTCGTGCCAATCCTCCTCCGCTACACCAAGCCATCTAGGTGGTGGCAACCACCAAGAGCAACAAGTGAATCTAACAGCGAAACACGAACACCAAGTGCCTCTAGATGCAATCACTCAAGCAATGCACTTGGATTCTCTCCCAATCTCACAAAGATGATGAATCGATGATAGAGATGAGTGGGAGGGCTTTGGCTAAGCTCACAAGGTTGCTATGTCAATGCAAATAGCCAAGATAGTGAGCTTGAGCCGGCCATGGTGCTTAAATAGAGAGCGCCTACGAATAGAGCCGTTGGCTCTTTGTTCACTAAAAAACGGGGCGATCGGACATGCCGGTTGAATTGACCGGACACAGGACCCTAGCGTCCGGTCCTTAGATTTTCACCACGTGCCCCTGCTTCAAATGTTGATCGCTCAATCTCAACGGTCATCAGTACACTTAAGTTGTGACCGGACGCACTACAGTGTAGGACCGGATGCACAGTTGCCTAGCATTCGGTCACTTCTAGTAAGGTTCCAGTCGTGACCAGACGCGTCCGGTCATGCCCGACAGGACTCGCCCAACATTCGATCACTCTCCCTCTTCTCTGTGTGCCACCACATTAGCATGACCAGACACCGCTTCCTAGAGTCTAGTCACCACGTCACCAGCGTCTGATCACTGTTTGACAGTGAAAAACACCTCCTTTGATTCACCAACTTCTCCACCCTTGCTTAAATGTGCCAACCACCAAGTGTACCACCTTGTGCATGTGTGTTAGCAAATTTTCACAAATATTTTCAAGGGTGTTAGCTTTCCACTAGATCCTAAATGCATATGCAATGAGTTAGAGCATCTAGTGGCACTTTGATAACCGCATTTCGATACGAGTTTCACCCCTCTTAATAGTACGGCTATCGATCCTAAATGTGATCACACTCTCTAAGTGTCTTGATCACTAAACCAAAAATCTCCTATCAATTTCACCTTTGCCTTGAGCTTTTTGTTTTTCTTTCTTCTTTTGCAAGTCCAAGCACTTGATCATCACCATTATCATGTCATGATCTTCATTTGCTTAATCACTTGGAGTGTGCCACCTATCTCATAATCACTTTGATAAACTAGGTTAGCACTTAGGGTTTCATCAATTCACCAAAACTAAACTAGAGCTTTCACCAAGGCCGAAAACCAACACAAGAACCTAGGGGGAGAGAAGAAAGGACTCCACTCACTAATCAAGGGAAGCGTAGGTCATAGGAATGTCCATATCCGAGGACGCTGCTATATGTATAGATCGATCAACTCTACAGAGCGTGTACACCTGGAACCATAAGATCACCATCATCGGTGGTGCCTCACCTAGGCTGATACTAGGCTACCTTCCAATTGGTGCGATGTCACCCTACCACTCAGCCCTAGGCCACCCCAGAGTCCACCAAAATGTTGAGACTGTGAGATGTAGTACCAGGCCCCAGAGGTCACTACGCTGTCTTAGGAGGGTGTGGGCCATATGCCCGTACCTCCCTACACTATCCACATCCAACCTCATAGTAGTGGTGTTGTCCTAGCTGGTCAGCATTCGTCCCCCTCCCATTCAGGGATGAGTGGCATGCACGTAGGGTCCTATGATCCGGTTCTCTCGAGATACCAATCCTTAGGGGGACTAGACAGGATATCTTCTCAAAGGGGATAACCAACACCCCGTGCCTCGACGGCACCTCTATCCTAGGGTTTCATCCCGCAAAGACACTCCACCATGGGATCTCCTCATCTCACATGCACCTGCCATAGGTACCACTCATAGGGGATGCCCAGGTCACACCCCCTGGCAAGACTCATCCAACGGCCCATCGTAAGATCCTGTCTGATTGACTCAACCATCACCACACACCCAAAACGCACGCTAAGATCTCCCCGGTTGTTGCCACATTACTAGCACCTAGTGTCTTAATCACTCACATACAATCCTCCACCAAGCATCACATCACAGATATAATGCGTAGTAGAAGCAGTAGCAAGAAGGTAAGCGAGCGTCTAACCTAACAGCGGGTGTGTAGGGGTATAGGTTGTGACAAGGTAATGGCTCACAAGTAATTCTACCATGCAATCTATGACAGATCGTTTGCAGAAATGTAAAGCACTAGCATCTACATTGTAGCATGTCTAATAGTATTCTACAAGGTTGGGTGGGACGTGGCACCTAGCAGGTCATCTCCAAGCTCCTCACTATAGTCATGGTCATGCTCCTCAGTCTGTGGCTCCATCGGGTCTGTCAAACGAGACATATAGCCACGATAAGCGACTCCTATAGATGATCACAAAGAAGTAACATGTATTCAAAAGATCCAAATGCACTAAAACACAAGCCTATGACGTAGAGCTCATTTTTAGAAAAATTTTGGCACTGGTTTCATATTTTTCTGAGGTCGTATGAATCTTCTAAGTTTAAATCATTTTCTGAAAAAAGAAAAATAAGAATTTTGAACAGTGAAGGACATGTGTCAGCACGTGATTGGATGCAAGAAATACGGTCACTAACAGGTGGGGCCTGCGGTCAACAGTGACTGATAGGTGGGGTTAGGTCAACAGTCAGCGTTGACCGGTCAACAGTCAGCGTTGATTGGGCTCAATGGGCTGGGTCATGGGTCGGATATGGGCCAGTTTGGGCCGGGCTGGGACAGGCTCGCCCGAACATGTGTCACTTGGCTAGGCCATCCATGTGGCGCTGGCGGGATGCTATCGGACCTGCGCCTACAGGCGCGATTCATGGTGGTCCACCGGGTGCGGGTCCATGGACCACACACTGGGTCCATGGTGGACCGCGTCCACCTCCTCTCTCCTTTTCTTGGCTCACGGTGCACTAGGTGTAGGGAGAGACGCCGTAGGGCGCTCGACCTCCTCTGCTCGCGTATGCCGGCGATGAGGTCATTCAGAGGTGGTCAGTGGCTGGTCGGCGGTGATGCTATGGCCTCCCTAGGGCTCCTAGGCGCTAGTGCGGGTACGACAGGGTAATAAAGGTGGCTCCTTGGTGGTCGGCAATGGCTACCAACGGTGCTCGGTGGTGGGGTGAGCTTGGTGGTGCGGCGGCGGCACGGTGAGCTCACGAGGCGCACTCGGTGAGACTATCATGGCTCTCCCCGAGTGGCCTTGGGTCTCCAACAAGGGTGGCCAGGGCAAGGGCTGCGTCTTCGTGGCCTACCAACGATGGTTAGGATGGCGGCAGGCATGGATGCCATGTCAGTTCAGCTGTGCGAGCACCTAGGGTGCAAGATGGGTCCATTCCCCATGATCGGGATCACTGGAGTGCTCATGAAGGCGGCTTCGATGACCGGTTTCCACAGCGGAGTCCGCTAAGCGGTAGCGCGCGCGGCGAGGCTTCGGTGAGGCACTAGCAGTGGTGATGTGGGGGCCATGGTTGTCCTCTAGGCCATCCAGCTAGGCAGCTAGGATCATGGTGATTGGGTGGAGCTCATCGGCCATCCCTCATTCCATGAGGTGGCCGGGATCGGTGGGAATGCCTTCGACAAGGCGGTGGCTTGGGGCATGGTGGCTCTGACGAGGCGGATGCGACCGATGGCCCCCGAGGTCCTACTTTCCCCTTCATCTAGTGCAGGTCGTGTCCCTCGGCGAGGCAAGGCTTGCCGAAGTGGGCTTCCTACCTCTACTGGCTCAGTGACGGTGGAACGGCTCTGCCTTCGGTGTGCGTGCGGTACGCCGACATTCCCGAGTGTCCAAGGCTCGGCATGGCCACGTGAGTGTTCGTGAAGGTGCACGTGGGTGCGTGTGGTGTTGCGCAGTGGCCAAAGGCTCGACCTTGGCCCCCCCTAGTGCAGAGGATGTAGAGGTGGCCATAGTGCGTGCTTGACGGTTACAAACAAGGGGAGCTGGGGTGCTCACCAAAGGTGGTGGTGAAGTTAGGGTGGCGGTGCCATGGTGAGTCATGGCCTTCAGTTTGCTATGCCGGCATCAGCTAAATAGCTGATCGCCTATGCTTTAACGCCTACAGTGTGTCTCTATGATTCTATTAAATGTGAATAGATCTATTTACTTTAAAGGGTTGATTTGTTGTCTTTATCATGGCTGCCATCGATTCGGTCGAACCACACTGTTAAAGATAACAGGTTAGGTCCGATGAGTTCATAGATCTGTCCATGTTAAATAGTTGATTGTCCACATGCTGTAGTCCCTTTTCTACCTAAATCAGCTATTTCAGCCGGTTCACTTGTGCTTTCACACATATAGCATGTCTTTCAGAAAACCTGTCAATATATAGATGGTTTTATGGATTCTTCGGTTTTAGATTGTTATTATCATCATAGCTGCCATCAATCTAGTCGAACCTCACTGTTGATAGTAACAGATTAGATTCAGAGTGTTTATAGATTCATTTGTACTAGACATTCAATTTGTTTGCAGGTTATATCCTTTCTCGTTAAATCCATCGGCTCAATGCTTTACACTGGTAATATCCACCTAGCTGATGATTTTACTTACATCTATGCGCATTATACTTGTCATCATAAAATCTATCGCAACCCATGAGCTTTACAATCCTTAACAGCTAATTTCTTCGCGTATCGGCTGTTTAGTTGATTTTTCCCGTCGGGCTGCTCCCAAAGCGGCACACTTGGAACTGTCTGGGCAAGACCGGCATGTTCCACCTTAAATTACTGATAAACTTTCTCTCCTTGTCAATTGCAGGTCAAATTGACTGGCACGCCTTTAGGAATTCACAGGATCGGCTAGCCCTATGTTGAAGCCAAGCGGATCTTCAGCCTTGCTCCATCAAGCTGATCCTTCTGGCTTGCTGTGTGCTAGGATATCGACACGTTTTTGCGTCGACACACATTCTAGCATGCCAGGTGGGACACCACAACCATCATGGCAACTCACAACAATAGTGACATCCGTATGGTGCCTTATGAAGACCTACCTGATGAGGATAAAGATGTCACCAGTAAAGCCATAGAAGAATTTCAGAACAAGTGTTTGTTGTCCTACACCAAGACATGTGACAATAAAGTTGTTCAGAAATATCCACTACCAAGAGTTTTGTTGCATGGACAGTCAGATGCAGACGAAGATGATGACAGACATTTCTTCGTAGATGCTGTAAACAAATTTGTTCATGATGCCATGTTGCACAATAATACAACTTTCTTGAACACATTCCACAATACCATGAAAGAGGTGTTTCATGGATTTCTAATTGATCAGGTTGGGCCAGCTTATTACAACATTCCACATCCGTCGACTCAAGGGACTAATCAAGCCAGCACTAGCCATCAAAAAGCTGCACCAGCTGGTAATGATGATGTCGAGGTAGTTCAGAGCTCATCTGAGCAAGTTCAGGGTGCTACTACTAATCAGAAAGAATATAATCTTAGATCATTAGTGCAGCATGTGCAACAGCCGATGATGCAAGTTTAGAATCAAATGGTTAATTTTGGCATAGCAGGCCAGATACCATCGTTGGCTCAAAAAATAGCGCCATCAGTTCAAAGGATTCGTAGAGATATAGATTCTGACATTTATAACCAGAGGCTCCAAGCAGCAAACCAGCAAAGGACCCAACAGATAGAAATTCCACAAGGATATCATTATGGCACGAATTACAATACTCTTCATATGATTCCAAATCCGGGGTATCAAGGTACCCGAAATTTTAATCCACAGATGGGTCAACAATTGCAGAGAAATCCAGAGTCAAGCGCTGATAAGTTGTTGCTCAGAGTGACCGAGATGAGGAAGAATCAGTTCGGTTTAAAGCCAAAAGGGCAGACCTTTTTGTACAAATGTCCATATCTAGAGTGGTATGATTTGGTCGCTCTTCCTACAAATTGTAGGCTCCCGGAGTTTGCTAAGTTCACTGGCCAAGGTAGCACAAGCACAATAGAACATGTCAGTCGGTATCTTACACAGTTGGGCGAAGCATCCATTGCGGAGGCTCATCGAGTTCGTTTCTTCTCCTTATCCCTGTTAGGACCAGCCTTCACTTGGTTTTTATCATTGCTAGTTAATTCCATTACCAATTGGGCTGAGCTAGAGAAGAAGTTTCATACATATTTTTACACTAGGACAGGAGAAAAAAATTACCAATTTGACGATTATAAGGCAGAGAACTAATGAATCGGGCATCGAGTTTCTTCAGAGATTTCGAGAGACTAGAAATTTGTGCTTCTCATTGAATCTAACTGATGATCAGCTAGCTGCTTTGGCCGTTCAAGAAATGTTGCCAACGTGGAGCGAGAAGTTGCTTGGACAAGAGTTTGACAATTTAGGTCAGTTGGCTCAATGAGTGACAACACTCAACAGCCAATTCTAGAGTATGCGTAGGGATACCCGATTCCAGAAGAACGCCATGATTGCTGAAGCCTATAACCCATATTAAGTCGATAATGGCGATGAGGACGATGAAGAAGAGATTGCCGTGACCGAATGGAATTGGGGTAAGAAGACAGTAATGGTGCCAAATCCTTGGAGAAAATGAGTTGAAGAAAGCTATGATTTCAACATCATAAAATCAGACAAGCTCTTCAATTTCTTGCTTGAGAAGGGATAGATCAAGTTGCCCGCCAATCATGTTATGTTGCCTCTTGATCAGTTGAAGAATAATAAGTTCTGCAAGTTTCATAACCCTACTTCTCATTCCATTAATGAGTGCAGAATTTTCCAGCAACATATACAAAGGGCTATTCAGCAAGGAAGGCTCAAATTTGATACACCTAGAAAGATGAAAGTTGATGATAATCCTTTCCCAAGAGATCAGAACATGGTTAATGCTAAGTTGCTCAAAGGAAAGACTAAGGTCCTGACATCAACCAGAGCAAGAGAAACTAGAACAGTCGATCCCAAGATGCAAATATCGGCTGATGAATATAGAGAGATTAGAAGGCGTCGTGACCAACAGAAGAGCCGATACGAGCAGGGAGAGACATCAAGGGATGGGGCAATAAGGCCACGTGTCACATCTTGAATTTTGTTGAACAAATGGCAACGATAGAAGGAGAAGGATTATCAGCGCTGGCTAGAAGAGAAAGAATACCAGCATCAACAGGAAAAAGAGAGGTATGAAAGAAAGAAAGCTGAATCACATTGGAATTGTCCTTTCTTCAGACACTGTTGGAATCAAGGTTTGAAATTGCCTACTAGAAATAATTGCCTAGAGTGCAGTGAGCAATATTAGAAGTTTAGGCAATCCCAAGCCAACCGCCGGTCTATCTATGCTCGAGATGAGTATCATCATAATAATATGGATCGACACTTAAAAAATAGAAGTGTTCATAATCGGCTTGGGAAGCGAGTTATTGATCAGAACTGGGCTAATTATGAAGAAGAAGATAGTGAAGAAGAATATGTTTGGCAGGAAGGGCAATGTGTCTAGGAGGTTTGACAAGAAGCCAGAAAAGTGCAACACCTAAGGAACAGAGAGCTAGAATAGGCTCAGGCATCTGGTAGACCTCAAGTGTGGTGTGCTAAACAAATAGCCGATAGGGGTCAACCATCGGCTAATATTCAAATGGCTTTTCTGTTACCGTCAGAATTCAGGGCTATAGCAGATCAAGAAGTCTATTCAGATTTCGATGAATTGGAGTATGAGGAGATAGTTGCCAAGTTGATAGTGATATAGTAGGCTATATTCGATAAGCCAGTCAAGCATCGGCACTTAAAGGCTTTATATGTGAAAGGTTTTGTTGATGGGAAGTCGATGAGCAAGATGTTGGTAGACGGATGTGCTTCTATTAATCTTATGCTTTATACTACTTTTCGCAAGCTTGGCAAGGGACTAGGAGATTTAATTGAGACTGACATGATACTTAAAGATTTTGGGGGTAATGCATATAAGACCAGGGGGCAATGAATGTCAAATTGACAATCGGAAGTAAAACTTTGCTCACCACATTCTTCGTCATTGATGGAAAAGGGTCATATAGTTTACTCCTTGGTCGTGATTGGATTCATGCAAATTGTTGTGTACCATTGACTATGCATCAATGCTTGATTCAGTGGCATGGAGATGATGTTGAGCTAGTTCACGCTGATGATTCTGTAAGTATCGCAATAGTCGAACCAATATATTGGGAACTGGAAGACTTTGAGTGCTTTTCTGGCAAACTATGGGAAGGAGGCTTCATTAAGATCAATGATGAAAGCCAACAGCCGATCCAAGCAATCAGCTCTGAGAGTTTGTTTTAATGGATAATCCTATAGATGGTACAGGTGGTAAGCTAGGGCATGGCTTCACGTCAGCCGGTGAATTAAAGGAGATAGACATTGGTCTTGGAGATAGGCCTAGGCCGACGTATGTGAGCGCTAAGTCCAATCCTAAGTACAAGCCAGAGTTGATAGATGTATTAGAGGAAATTTAAAGATTGTTTTGCCTAAAGAGATGCCTGGCCTAGATCGATCTATTGTTTAATCTTTGGTCTAAAGAGTTATGGTGCAACCTATCAAAAAGAGATCGATGGAAAATGTTTGAAGGAATATTATCCTAGTGTTTGGATCAATACTTGACAGCCAATTTGTTTAGTCATCGGCTCTAATAGCCAGTACCAGGACGGTATCGCCTTTAGCTCAAAATTAACCCAAAAACGGGAAAAGTCGATACGAGATATATCACCTATAGAGCAGAAACAAACACAGAAACAATCATGATGTATACAAAGACATTGCAGAAGTACGCTGAGATACGATCATGGAAAAACAGAAGATTTTATTCATTGATTAGTTTGCCCTAAATACAAACTAATCAAAGATGTTGTTTATCACATCCTGAGCGGATGTGATGTCCACGATGGCCTCCGCTGCATCGACGAACTCCTCGTACTCCTCGGGGCCGTCACCCATCGGGAAACCGATCTCCATGGTATGGAGCTCATACCCGGTCTGGACCTACGCCGCGGCCAGCGCCACCGATGTGCCATGACAAATGCCATGAAGGGCGATCTCTTGGATGCAGGCCGGGATGTCGTGGAGGCAGGCTTTGATGAGGGGGCCCCGAGTGTTGACGGCCGCCGTAGCCATGTTCGCCACCAACACCGTTAGGGCTGGCGATCACAAAAACAAAAGAGATATCAAGATAAAGACAGTGGAAATCAAAATAAAGGTGTTCTTGGAGTCCATCTTTCCTGCCACCATGGCATCGGACTCATCCAGCCACTCCCGAGCAGCACTGGCCTCTTCCTTGACGGCATGAAGGGCGGCTTGACAGACCCCGAGGCGGATCTCAAGCTAGCCATTATCCTGAGTTGCCTTGGAATAATAGTCCTGGGCTACCCTCCACTCCTGGAGGAAACATCGGGCATCGTCGCCGTTGTAGTAATCAGAAGAGTCCGACGATGAGTTCAGCGTGGAGGCAGCATCAGATGCAGCATTGGAGGGCTCACCGGCCCTAGGAGGAAGAGGACAAAGGCTGTCATTCAAGATGAACCTATAAACAAGTTAGAAAAGTCCATTGCCATGAGCAGAAGATATCGATCTCACCTCATACGACGGAGGCGCTAGCTCATCTGTAGGTTCCCTAGAACCTTCTCCACCGCGCGCTTGCCCCGGTTATCCTTGCCAGCCATAAGGTTGATTGGATCTATGAAAAGGGGGAAGAAAACCGCTATAGAGTTTGTGAGGGCGAAGAAGTGTAGAGGATTAGGAGCAGTTGCGAGTATAGATGTGTTCAAGGTCGGAGCCCTTGGCTAGTATTTGTAGCCACGAAGCGAGGTGGTAGATATCTCGGGACATGCAAAAGGCAACCGCAATTAATAGAAGGCGAAGCGCCACCTCACTAATGCCAAAGAGAATACGGCATTGATAACTAAGGACAGAAGATTGAAGAGTTTTTCTTAATAAAGGCCATGTTTTCAGACTTAATTGGATTAAGGTCAGAGGTCTAGAATTGGCTATTTTCAAATCGGCTCTTTAGCCGAGACAAGGAATACAATAGATCGACAGAAAATATGGTTATCATTAGTTCCACACAAGATACATGTTAGTATGCAGATTACAAGTTTAGAACATCTTGGATGGCTTTCAATGCTTCTAGCCAGATAGCATCGACTTCTGTGATTTGTTGCTTGTCTTCTTCGGCTGATCCAGGAATATCCTCAAGGCTGCTGCAGATGGCCCTACCTTCTCTAACCTTGGTCAGTAGTTCCTATTTCTTCTGCTTAATGGCAATGAGTATTTGGGCCAGATTGGACTTGTGGTGATCAATGGCAGCCTTCACATTCTCCAACTCCTTCTCAAGTTCAGAACACTTGGTTTCTAATTGGTTTAGCTCTGGCTCGATCCGAAGGGGGAGTTCTTCAAATTGTCAATCAGCTATGCTAGCTCTTTGGTCTCTGTGGCAGAACCTTCTAAATTATAGGGCCCACATGCACCTATCACTGTCCAACGACCTTTGACATCTATGCATATATTCCCGATAACTTAAGAAGACTGTCGGGTGTCCTCGGGGAACCCTGAATCATCTACGATTTCTGAGCAGGATCCCATTACAGAGTCATTGCAGTATACAATAGTTTATTCAAATATATACATCAGAGTAAAGATTAGCAGAAGACTTACAATAACATAGTTTACAAACCATTTGTTTCAAACCATACAACTAAGTTCGGTTAAAATTTCAAAACGTAGTAGTGGAGTGGCATTATAACATATTACAGAACACACAAATAAGTTGCCCTACCCAACGGCCACACATTTACTTATCGTCATCGCACTGAACAACAGTCATGCAGCACGATCCAAAACAGATCTGCTCATGAGCCTCACCTACAACAAGGGTCAACAAACCCTGAGTACAAAAGTACTCAACAAGACTTAACCAAAAATAAAAACTAATAGAACATAAGAATGCAGGCTCAGGGATTCAAGGTATGGCTTTAGCAATAATCAAAGTTCTTTTGCGTAAAAGCTTTTTAATAAAATTCTTTACATCAACATTTAAAACTTCATAAGATCATATACAAAGCTGACACGATCCGTATTGAGATCATGAAACTTCATAACCAACACCTTCACAAACCATCCTCAAGTTCCAGTTATTTAACTACGATGATGAACAGAGAAGTGAGTCTCCATAACCGAGGAGCAACGACGATTCGAACCGATTAAACCCAGCTGGGGATTCCAGACCACACGACATATGTAGGTCCCCGACTTACATATATCAACCTACCCTCGGATCCTCTAAAACCAGAATGGGCCCGCGCCACCCAAGAATACAGTACTCCACCAATCCAGCCCATTGCCACGTGGGTACACGCTATTCCCGCCATCTCTCTACTCCCAGTGTGCGAGTAGCCATTCTCGTGATAGAATAGCCAAGTTAAGGCTTACCGGAGTATGTGGTTAGTACTACAAAGTCTCACCTCATGCGGTTCAACAATGGTACGGGCCTTAATCGACACAGGCGAAAAGAACCCGCTCACAAGACCTCCATGCCTTGTGGCTCCCATACACCGAGTCCGCCCGGTCTAGATTTATTACTCCACATTCCCATATCACATGATACCATAAGTAACCAAGCATAACCAAAGATCCATTTAAAGTTCACAGGTGACAGGTAATCACCCGACTTTCATCGTTCTAAGCATAGCTAAGCATAACTAGGCATATACAAATTAAAACAGTTAACAAGGTAGATATGGAAAACAAGGTTGGTAATGCATCAATTAGGTTTTCACTTAACTCCTAATCACTTAATGCAGTAAAGAAAAGCAAAAGCGAAATCAATTTGTAAAACACAAGGTAGGTTTAAATGCATCCGGGGCTTGCCTTCGTTGACGGAAAAGTCCGGTTCCGGAGTCGTTCCACCGATATCAAATCCAACCTCCACAGACGGATCAACCTCCTCAACTACTTGATTAACTACCACGTGCTCACCTTCGTTCACTACATGTAGTAACAATGCCATGTTTAACATGATGCGAGATATAAAATATGATGCTCGATGATGGATGCAAAAGTTAACAACTTGAATACAACTTTCCTTCGCGGTACAGTTACAAGTCAAACTAACTAAACCTTTCCGTAATACTAACATCAATTGCCAAAGATCATTACCAACTAATGACCCAAGGTCATCACACAATCCAAAAAATCAATCAAAACCTAAATCATTAAAGATTACTATTTGCTTTTATGAATTAATTATTAAACCCAAAATTATGAAATAAATCAACTTGTTCCAATTGACGTCAAAATTTTTATAAAGGTTCATCACATGATAACTAAGTGGCAAAACAATTTTCATAATTTTTGGATAAATAAATAAGCCTAGAAAAATCATGAAAACTCATTTATTAATTAATTGAGCCATTTTTATCACATTCAAAAAGTACGGAAAAATAACATTTCATATTTGTCCTAAATAGTATTCATCACAGAGAGGTCACACAAAAATTTTCATAATTTTTGGAGCTCTAAATAAATCTACACAAAAATAACAAATTACAGCGCTATTCAAACAATTCTGAAAAAAGAGAAAATTCATTTTTTAACTATACAGTCGCTGACAGGGTGACCCCACATGTCATCCCCGACCTCCCGCTTTGACCAAGTAGCTTCTTCTTCTGAATGTTGATTCCATTGTATCTTGTAGAACTTGATTGTCCTCCTTCGAGTAACATGATCTTTCTGATCCAAGACTCGGATAGGATACTCAGAATAGGTTAAATCAGGTTCAAGTTTCACTCCTTCAACCTCAATATTCTGCTCAGGCACTCGGAGACACTTCTTCAATTGAGAAACATGGAACACATCATGTACCGCTGCGAGATGTTCTAGTAATTTCAAACGATATGCCACTTTTCCATACCTCTCTAAAATTTGAAATGGTCCAATATATCGAGGTGCCAACTTACCTTTAACACCAAAACGGGTAACTCCCTTCATTGGTGATACTTTCAGATATACAAAATCCCCCTTGTTAAACGTCAATGGTCTACGTTGTTTATCCGCATAACTCTTTTGTCGAGACTGAGCTATCTTCAAATTACTTTGTATTTGTCTAACCTTGTCTTCTGTTTCTTCCACAAGGTCAACTCCAAAGAACCTTCTTTCTCCAGGTTCAGACCAACTCAGCGATGTTCTGCATCTACGACCATAGAGTGCTTTAAATGGAGCCATTCTAATGCTTTCCTGATAACTATTGTTGTATGAGAACTCGGCCAAAGGTAAGCATTCGTCCCACTTATTGGAATAGTTAAGGACACAACACCTTAATATATCTTCAAGTACTTGATTGACTCTTTCAGTCTGTCCATCAGTCTGCAGATGATAAGCTGTACTATACAGCAACTTGGTTCCCAACGAAGAATGCAATTGTTTCCAAAAACTAGAGACAAACTGTGTACCCCTATCTAACACAATGGTCTTTGGTACTCCATGGAGACTCATGATTCTTGCTAAATATATCCTGGCATATTGGATAGTGGAATATGTATTCTGGACTGGAAGAAAATGTGCTAACTTGGTTAGTCGATCTACAATAACCCATATTGAGTCAAATCCCTTTGATGTCTTGGGTAGACCAACAATAAAGTCCATACTAATGTCCTCCCACTTCCAAGCTGGAATAGGTAATGGCTGTAATTCACCAGCAGACCTCAAATATATAGCTTTCACCTTTTGACAAGTATCACACTTTGCTATATATCTAGCAATCTCTATCTTCATTTTAGTCCACCAAAATTTTTGTTTCAAGTCATGGTACATCTTGTTACTTCCCGGATGGATAGATAACCTACTAGCATGTGCTTCTTCAAGAATTGACTGCCGCAACTCAGGAATTTTTGGTACCACCAGGCGATCCTTAAACCATAACACACCTTCATCATCTATGGTGAAGCATTCCGCTTTTCCATTCCTGACTCTTTCCTTGATATGGGCTACACCCTTGTTTTCCTTCTGAGCATCAATTATCTGGTCTCGAATATTGGCTTCAACAATTATGTTGGTCAAACTATCTTGTTGAATTACCTCTACATTTAACTTTTCCATCTCTTGACATAAGGTCAGACCCATTGTTCTCACTGTCAGGCAATTACAATAACTTTTGCGACTGAGGGCATCTGCAACCATATTTGCTTTACCATGGTGATAATATACTTCCAAATCATAATCTTTAATTAGTTCTAACCATCTTCTTTGTCGCATGTTCAATTCTGACTGAGTAAAGATATACTTTAAACTCTTGTGGTCTGTATAAATATGGCACGTATTACCAAGCAGGTAATGCCGCCAAATCTTTAGAGCATGGACAACAGCTGCTAATTCCAGATCATGAGTCGGATAGTGTTCTTCATGTTGCTTAAGTTGCCTGGATGCATAAGCAATGACTCTGCCTTCTTGCATCAATACACATCCAATACCAATACCCAAAGCATCACAATAAACATCAAACGGCTTCTCGATATCAGGTTCGGCTAATACTGGCGCAATGGTTAACAGTCTCTTCAAAGTCTGGAAAGCTTCTTCACAATCAGATGACCAGACAAACTTGACTTGGTTATTCAACAACTCAATAATGGACTTAGATACTCTAGAGAAATCTAGAATAAAACGACGGTAATACCCCGCTAATCCTAGAAAACTTCGAACCTGATGAACTGTGGTTGGTGGTTTCCAATCAAGCACATCCTTCACTTTGCTTGGATCAACTGCAACGCCTTCAGCTGACAAGACATGTCCAAGAAATTGTACTTCCTTAAGCCAAAAATCACACTTGCTGAACTTGGCATATAGTTGATGTTCTCTCAAGCGGGTCAGAACAATTCTGAGATGTTCCACATGTTCTTCCTTATTTTTGGAATATACTAGAATGTCATCAATAAACACCACTACAAACTTATCTAGCTCAGGCATGAATACTGAATTCATCAGATACATGAAATGAGCTGGAGCGTTTGTCAAACCAAAAGACATTACCAAGTATTCATATAATCCATATCTTATGGTAAATGTCATTTTGGGAATATCTTCAGGCTTAATCTTGATTTGGTGATAGCCTGACCTCAAATCAATCTTGTAGAAAACTCTGGCTCCAGCCAATTAATCAAAAAGCAAATCTATCCGAGGTAAGGGATACTTATTCTTGATGGTCACTTCATTCAATGGATGATAGTCGACACATAACCTCAGGGTCTCATCTTTCTTTTTCACAAAAATTGCCGGACATCCCCAAGGTGATGAACTAGGTTGGATAAACCCCTTATCAATCAATTCTTGCAACTGAGTCTTCAACTCGGCTAACTCCTTGCTATAAGCTCTCCGAGAAATCGGAGCTGTTCCTGGTTTTAACTCTATGTTAAACTAGACATCCCTATCAGGTGGTAGACCGGGTAAATCTTCAGGAAACACATTAGGAAATTCACACACTACCGAGATATCTCTAATCTTTTTTACGGCAGTTGCACAAACTTTGCCCACTGATCTTCTTAAGGTTGGAAGTTGGATGAGAAGTTGAGAATGACTATCTAGCAAACTCACTCTGATTGTTCTATTCAAAGCATCTATAACAGCCTTATGCTGATACATCTAATTCATTCCCAAGATTACATATATATCCTGATCCTTTAGGATAATCATGGTAGTGGGAAAAATATGCCCACCTAGGTTTATGGGTACCTGGTATACCATTTCCTTAGTACACAGACGTCTCCCAGGCGACTGTATAAAGAAATTTTCCTTTGTTGCCCCAATTGAAATTTCATGCTTTACCACAAATGTTCTATTGATGAATGAATGAGATGCACCCGAATCAAAAAGTATAACTGCAGGATGATTGGCGACAGGAAACATACCCATCATCACTGGCTCCCCTTTCGGAATTTCCCCAGCTTGAATATAGAACACCCGTCCTGTCTTCCTTTCACCTCTGCCTTTCTGAGCATTCTGATTGTTATTCTGGTTCTATGCCTGACCCTATTGTTGATTGACAGGGGCCTTCTGATAATTTGGATTAGACTGCCTTGGATACGGACATTCCCTCGAGAAATGACCAGGCTTGCCACAATTGAAACAGGGATACTTATGACCCTAGGGTGTTGGAGCAGAAACCCCAGAAGCATTTGTCGGTTGTGGATTCTGATAAGTTGTAGCAGGGCAGACATTTGATTGCTGACCGGCTTGAAACTATCACAGACGATAAGGAGGACGATTATGATTTACTGGATGATAAATCACCCTCTACCTCTTTTGATTTCCCCCAAAAGATCCAGACGGCATACTCTTTTTCTTCTTGAGCTCCTTATGCTGCCGATACGTTCCCTCTGAAGCAATTGCAATATTCACTGCCTCATGATAAGTGACATTGGTACAAGTTGTCATCATAGTCTGCAATTTGGTATTCAGACCTCTCATGAACCATTTCTTTTTCTTGGCATCTGTGTTGACATGTTCAGATGCATACTACGACAGATGATTGAATCTTCCCACATACTGCATAACCGTCTGATCCCCTTGCTTCAAAGCAAGGAATTCATCCAGCTTCATAGCCATAACTCCCTCTAGGATATAATGGGCTCTGAAAGCAGTACGAAACTCTATCCAAGTTAACGGAACACCTGCGGGTTGCATGGCCATAAGATTCGCATACCAAGCACTGGCTGCACCTCTAAGTTGCTGGACAGCAAAGACTGGTTTCTGAAACTCCGTGCATGGAATGAGATCAAATTTCTGCTCCATGGTTCGAAGCCAATCGTCAGCCTCCAGTGGTTCATCTGCCTTGGTGAACACCGGTGGCCTTATGTCTGTAAAATCAACATATGTAGCCTCCTGCCTATTATGATGACGACCATGGTTTCCTTGCATCTGATTCTGATTACTTTGAGCTATCTCATGAAGTAAACGAGAATTTTCAACCGTCACATTGACAAGTGCGGCTATAGCATCAGCCAGATTTGTTGGAACTGGTGGCGGATCTAGAATACCGTTCTCATCTTGTGAAGTACCAAGAATATACGAACCCCGCGTATGATGCATCTGCTCATAACAAACCAAACTTTACTAACAAGTCTTTATTGAATTACAACAAAAGCTTACTCCAGACACATTACATAGGCTTTACTAATATAAACACAAACCCGCATGTACCTAAACAAGACTACTTAACTTAACTAGAACTAACTATTATACAACTTTACTCCTTTCCTCGGTCACTTCAAACTTCAGGCTCGGTATCCATTCCGGAAATATTACCGCCTTCATTATCACTTTCATCGATCATTACTAATTCTTCAGGATCTTCTTCTTCTTCCTCTTCCGATTCACCATCATCGGCAAGGATGACACTGGGGTCCATTGCATCAGCTTGGGGTTCATGATTTGGATCTAGGAGATTGCTTAGCCTATGAACTTCCTCATGCAGATAAGTATTATGTTCTTCTAAATCTTCTACATAGAATTTTAGCTCATGAGTTTTAGCTCTAGCTACATTTTCTCTATGCCAAGTTTCATTTCTTCCTTCCACCGTATGAACTAACATACGTTCGTAGTTCCTGTGAGCGGTGGTGAGATGCCTCAATTGACCCTGTAATTCTCCTACCTGGATGGCATCTAAGGCCCTATCTCTAGTAGCTTGTGCTAACTCTGCAGAAATCCTCTGTATCTCTGCCTAGGGATCAGGCCTAGAGCTGCTACTGCTAGCACCGTCATTCCTAGGGGCAAGTTGGTGACGAGGAACTCCTTTGGGTCCAGTGGACTTATGGGGTGTCTTCTTGGTATGAGCCATACTGTAGGAAGCAAGATTAATCCTAGTAAGACAATCTGACAACAGTCTCAAGAGCAGCAAGGGTGGCCTACACAACTCAACCCATACACACTACCCACCCAGACTCAGAGGTGAAGGAAGTAACAAGTGAATTAATCATGATGCATGAATCGTTCTTACGAAACAAAATCATCAAAGCTTATAATGAACATAAACAACATTTGTTTTTATATAGGGCATAGTAAGATTACTACTCCACCACACAAAACCTTTTTAATCAAATAAGAAATGGTGAGAATGAAATTAGATAAGTCAGAAGCAATTTGGATCAAATTAACAAGTTAAGTTTAGTCATCCCAAATCATTTTGAAGTTTTTATAAATCAATACAACAAAGACTTTGTAACGATCACTCCGATACCATTCTGTGGCAGAACCTCCTAAATTATAGGGCCCACATGCACCTGTCACTGTCCAACGACCTTTGACATCTATGCATATATTCCCGGTAACTTAAGAAGACTATCGGGTGTCTTTAGGGAACCTCGAATCATCCACGATTTCCGAGCAGGATCCCATTACAGAGTCATTGCAGTATACAGCAGTTTATTCAAATATATACATCAGAGTAAAGATTAGCGGAAGACTTACAATAACATAGTTTACAAACCATTTGTTTCAAACCATACAACTAAGTTCGGTTAAAATTTCAAAACGTAGTAGTGGAGTGGCCACGACCGCGCCTGGAAGCAAGCAGAAGGTCGCCGGCGGTGTAGCTTAGGCGGCGAGCACTGTTCCACATAATTACAGAATTGTCATTCGTCTAAATTTCCAAATTACTCCCAAATTTGTGTAACTACTCAAAAATCTCCAAAAACAAAAGTTGTTCAAAATTCAAAGTTCTACAACTTTGCTTTTATACCCATACCCAAATTTGGTCTACATTTTGAAATGCAAATTTGAATTCAAAAGGGGACACTTTAAGTACATTTCGCCTTTTCAAATTACTTCAATTTTTTGTAAACAACTTTGAAAACTCCAAAAACAAACTTTGTACAACTCAACAAACTCTACATTTTTGCTTTAAGGCTCAACCCCAAAATGTACTTTGATTTTGAAATGGGTTTTCGGGGTAAAACAAATAACTGGAAATCAGGGTTTTCGGAAATCCACATCACAACAAATCTTTGAACTCGATCCAAATCATACAAGGCAACACTCATAACATAAATGTAAACTTGTTTTAGTGAATGCATATCAAAGTTTTCAATATGACCAAATGCTTTGCAATGCATATGATGACATGGCAGTTTTAGTATTTAAACACCCGAGGTGTTATAGTCTCTCGTCTATTGGAATTCTTCTTGGCCAATAAAGCTTCACGATTAGACAGATTCCTCTGAGCCTTTTTCACCTTTGGGGCTTGATCTTCAATGATGGATAAAGGTGATAAGACTTTGATAAGATCTAGGGATAAATTATCCTTAATGGCTAAGAAGACTCTTTGCATTGAATCTGCATCTTGGACCAAGTCGGCTATATTCTTCTCAAGCATTGGCAATATGTCCCTTAGCCGATTTCTAGTCTCTTTTGATAAAGCTTCTTTAGAAGAGGTGGCTGATGAGCTGATTTCATCTTCATCTATATACTCTTCAAGATTAAAAGAGTAGCTCGGAGCTGGGGCATTAAGTATCTATAAACAAAAGAATCTTGTTAGGAGGATTGAATCAGTTTATAATAAGATAAACGGTGAAGTGAATACAATACCTTTTTTGTGGTAGTCTCTATCTGAGGAGAAGGAAAAGTTGATGATGCACCAATGGTGTCTAGTTGAATCAGCTCTAAACTCTCAACATTGGTATCTGCAAACATCAAGGAAGATTTTTAGTTCATATTTGTTGCAGAAAGATAAACTAAGCATATGGCTTTCTTACCATCAATTGTTTGCTGGACTGGAGATTCGATAGTCTAGGTGACAACATCAATAAGATCACCTTCAATGGATAGACTGCTAGATTCCTGCCCTTGCTTGAATGTTTCCTCAGGGAGTGTCTGGCATGGTAAATGATCAGAGAAGGGTGAAAACTGAATAAAAATCAAGAATTTTGAGAAAAATACCTTGGTAGCATCAGGGGGTGAAATGGAAGGACTCACATCTTCTGCTATCTTGGAAGCATCAGTTGTTTCAACCAAAATTGGCCCCTTTTGAGGATCTATCGATGAAAGTTTGGTTGGTGCTGATTTAAATGCTTGGGACAGTAGTTCAGTACCAAGAGCAGATTGGGATGCAATGTTTGATAACTATAAAGAAAGGAACAGGATTAGAAGTTGAATATCATTTTGAGAAGAAGAGGAATTGTTTTACCTGGGCAGTTGATGGTCTCGTTCTGCGAAGTCTTTTCCCAGTAACGATTTTCTGGGTTGTCCCTTGGGCCGCCTTGCGTTTTGAAGATTGATACGTTACAATTGTAGAGGCAGCATGAGTTTTCATCAGCTTCTTTAGTGGGGGTGCAGTTGATCCTATTCTTGAGGCTAGACATGGCGGGTGATAATCTATAGGGTGCCCCTTCCTGTCCAAGCTTGGGGGATCAAATTCGGTGTCCTAAAAAGGTCTGTTAGAACAGTTGGCAGGAGGATTCATCGAATAATTTTTCTAAAAAGGGAATGGTAAGTTACCTCACTATCGGAAGCAAACTCTCCATCTAGAGCTATGCATCTAGGATGGACCGACCCACAGAAGAGATGTGAGTGCCATTCTTGCCACCAGAAGTCAAAAAGGTTGGAAGAGAAGTTGACTCTTGTCCAGTCATGCAAGCAAAAGGAAGAAAGGTCTGATCCTAGTTGAAAGACTCTGGAGGCTTCCATTATTTCACTAATACCTTCTCTTGGCTTTAGTATATTTTTGAAGAATAGTTGAGGAGGCAATTGACCAAGACCAAACTGACGAGCTATAAAAGAAGGGTTGTAAAACTCATAGGTTGGAAGGTTGCCTGGAAGGAAGGAACCTATAGACATTTTGCCACAGCCATGATGAAATTTGGCTAGAAGAACACAAGGTTTGATGAAGGAATTGAAGATTGCAGCCGCTGTTTCATCTGAGCAGCCTGATTCAAATCGAAATTTGAATGGGAAGACCAACTCATTGTTCTCATCCTCATCATAGGGTAGCCAAGTCAGGATATCTGCGTCAAACCCTCAATAAAACTTCTTGAAGAGATGGCCAACATCGACAGCAATTGTTATGGTCGATGCGGTTTCACCATAGTTCATGCACTGATGGGTTCTTCCTTCTTCTCCTCTGTATTCCTCATCAAAGTTGGAGGAGTGAAAGCTCAAATTCTAGATATTTGGCCTTACAATCTTATGCATATACAAGTTTAACCACATTTGTATTAGCCACCAAGGGCCGCTGATAGTGTGCACCGCTTCATTCTTCAGTAGCTGAGCGGCCACCTGATGCATCAAATGGTAAGGTGATCCCAACAAATATTTGCCAAGAGGAATATCAACGCCTACTGCCAGATGCTCTGCCATGAGTTTATGATTGTAAATTGGACCACAAGATGACCCGCAGAAGATGAATCTTTCTAGCCACATATTCAGAAAAGCCACATATTCTCTTTCGCTAACAGTTGATGCGTCTCCAATATGGTTCATAATGTAGCTTGCTCATCCTGTGCAGTCTGATATTTTAGCTAATTTCTTGGAATCAGCACTTAAATAGTCATAAGGCTGCATTGATCTAGTTATTCTAAGGCCGGTCAACATATAAACATCGGCCAAAGTGATGGTCATTGGGTCGTGACCAAAAACAAAAGTATTTAGGATGTTAGACCAGAAATAAGATGTAGAAATCAGGAGTGAATCATTCCTCTCCATTCCAAACAACGACAGTGTCAAGCATTGATTCAAGTCATAAATCTCTCAATCTCTAGCCTTTTTTCTAGATACCCTATAAAACCAGTCTCTCCATCACCTAGGCATTTTGGACCAGTTTCTAAAGGGAGTTTTAGTATTCTAGGAGGACAAATCCATTATAGATTGTTAGAAGGAGATTCAGTTTGTTTCTTGATGGATAAAGTCAGATGAATCGGGGTCACCCATAGGCCCAACAAAATAGACATTGGGAGCAACAGCCGATAGAATCAAGATTTTGTTCCTCATTTCCTAGAAACCAGATAAAATAAATTTGAGAAGAAAGGAAATGCAGGGTAGCGACTGATACTTGGAGAATGGGAACTTCAAAGCATACCTCAGGGATGTGGTCGCTAGTCGCCATTACAGCCGAAAATAGATTTGAATCTAAGGAAGATTGCTTGAAGGAAAGCTTGATAGAGCAGAGAATTTGCTAGGGTTGAGGCTTTGGCAATGGCGGCATCGGCTGTTAAGATTTGCTCGAGAAAGAAGGGGAAAGCAAATGGGCCGAGTGAGTTGGAAATGATACCGTTGGGATATTATATAAAACTCAGACCGAGAAGTCAGGAGTCACGCGTATGTCTCGGAATAAACGGTTGCGGCATGGTGAACAGGTAAATAGAAATTTTGGAATAAAATCATTTTATCCCAAAATTGGGGGCATGTGTTTACACCAAAATTTGGGAAAAAGAACATGGGAACTCGAAGCTTCCAGGATTGAGTCATCACGGAATCGGTTGCATAAGGATCGATATCAACTGATTCAGATGCAGCACTGGGATCGGCTCTCTTTGGATGACATCAGTAGATAATGCCAATGAGCTATGATTGGCGTCGGAAAGACATGTCGGACTCTACAAAAAGGGAAAGATTAGGGTCCAAGTTATCTTAAGTTAGGAATGTTTTCTTTTATACCAAAGATTGTAATGAGTCATACTTGAGTAGGATTCATGCTTAGGTTCCGGGTATAAATATTGGACCCCGGCTATTGTAAAAGGACATCCAATCAATCAATACCAATTACTTTTTTCAGCTTCACGCCAACCCTTAGGAGTAGGAGTAATGCAGATCTCGGTAAGTTCTTTAACAAGCAGGGCTGCATCGGTCTGGCCGACCTCTAGCTTGTCTGTAAGTACCATCATGGCTTATACTTTTGTTCGTAAGGCTGCATCGGTTAAGTTCGACCTCCACTGCGAGCTCTAGCATAAGCTAGTTACCAATCCTTATCTAGTTCATGTACGGCTGCATCGGTTAAGTTCGACCTCCACTGCTCGAATTAGATTAAAGTCAAGTTACTGGCTCTATCTAAGGGTGGCATCCTTCTGGTAGATTCATTAAGTTACCGATCTTACTGATGTTCTTATTGTTATTAGTTTTCAGTAATATCAACCTGCCCGATCGAGATCGATCTAGATCGGCCTCACATCCTTTTAATCCATCATTTATTTTGTTACATTGCAATGGTTCTTACTTTAAATGACGGATTATGTTTCATCGGTCGTTCTGCTTCGATCTTGGTCATGCATAGTATGCGGTCAAGGCATGTCTAATCTTGAGAAGGTTTGCTAGCTAGTTGAATCTGGTCCATAGCTTGCTATTATGGATGTATCGATCCGGTCGACCCCCACTGTTACTACTTTAGATCAAAGGATGCTAGCTGGTAGATTTGCTTTCGACCAGGCATGACCTTGGCTATTTGTTATGCCCGCATCGGCTAAATAGCCGATCGCCTATGCTTTAACGCCTACAGTGTGTCTCCAAGATTCTGTTAAATGTGAATAGATATGTTTACTTTAAAGGGTTGATTTGTTGTCTTTATCATGGCCGCCATCGATCTAGTCGAACCCCACTGTTAGAGATAATAGGTTAGGTCTGATGAGTTCATAGATCTGTCCATGTTAAATAGTCAATTGTTTACATGATGTAGTCCCTTTTCTACCTGAATCGACTATTTCAGCCGATTCGCTTATGCTTTCACACATATAGCATGTCTTTCAGAAACCTATCAATGTATAGACAGTTTTATGGATTCTTCGGTTTTAGTTTCTTATTATCATCATAGCTACCATCGATCTGGTCGAACATCACTGTTGATAGTAATAGATTAGATTTAGAGCATTTGTAGATCCATTTGTACTAGACAGTCGATTTGTTCGTATGTTACATCCTTTCTTGTTAAATCCATCGGCTCAATATTTTACACTGGTAATATCCACCTAGCTGATGATTTTACTTACATCTGCATGCATTGTACTCGTCATCATAAAATCTATTGTAACCCACGAGCTTTACAGTCCTTAACAGCCAATTTCTTCACGTATCGACTGTTTAGTCAATTTTCCCGTCTGGCTGCTCCCAAAGCGGCACACTTGGAACTGTCTGGGCAAGACCGACATGTTCCACCTTAAATTACTGATAAACTTTTTCTCCTTGTCAATTGTAGGTCAAATTGACTGGCACGCCTTTGAGAATTTGTAGGAGCGGCACAAGCGGATCTCTAGCCTTGATCCATCAAGCTGATCCTTCTGGCTTGCTATGTGCCAGGCGCATCGACATATTTTTGTGCCAACAAATGGTATCCCTCAATTCTTGAAGTGGTAAAAGGCATCAAACTCAAAGCGGATCTTCAAGTTTACATTTGTGCTTTTGAGTTTAGGTATGTCGTACTATAAAGAGGGATGCAAAATTAGTTGGTCTGAGGAAGATAAAGTGCTCAAGTATAAAAATAAAATCAAAAGAGAGACACTCTAGCACTTTAAGAGCACGTAGAATAGTTTTCGGTGACTTTTGGTGTCGAAAGTCCCGATGTAAGTCAGAACTCCTGACCGTTGGAAGTCACGACTCACGTCGGAAGTCCTAACGCCGGTTACTTAGCCTGTACAGTGACTGTGGCCGTCGGAAGTCCCAACCCAAGTCAGGAGTCCTGACACCTGGATAACTGGCTGCCCCGCAGACCACGCGCGTCGGAAGTATTGACATACACCAAGAGTTCTAACGTTGACATGTTCATAATGACTTTGACATTGCATGAACAGTGTTTTCTTCAGAGGTCAGAAGTCCTGTGATCTACGTCGGATGTCCCAACATAGATCTGAACGGTTAGATTTCTACTATGAGTATAAATAACCCTCTCCTCTTTTCAAATCGGGTCTCACTGATTCACTACTCACCAACCTTCGTCTAAAATAGCTCCTATGCATTCAAGACTCTCCTCTTCTCTCCCCTTTGCTCCAATCTTCGATTCCCCTAGGGTTTTGAGTGGAAGGAGAGTGGATTGAGTGAGAGCATTACTTTGGCAGGCTTGAGCACTCGATTTCTTCGTCAAGCCATTTGATTTGCATCTATTACTCTTGGGGCTTTGCCCCTAGCCGGCTAGGCATCGCCCAAGAGCTTCCATCTTGTGCAAGAGCCTTGGGAAGTTTATATTACCCTCGATTTCTTAGTGGAAACCTCGAGTGACCTTTGTGGTTGCTTTGAGAGAGGCAAGGAGGTGAAAGATACTCCGACCTTTGTGGTCACCTCAACAACGAGGACATAGGAGCTCCTTTGTCGGTTTGCCAAACCTCGGGATAAATCCTTGTGCCCCATGTGCTTGTTGTTGTTGAGACTTGTGCTATCACTTTTGTTCTTGTGTGTCTCTTCCTCCCCAAAGATTTTCTTAGCGTTTGGACTCGATCTAATGAGTGATGACCTTTCAGCGTCAAAGGAGCAACCCCAATGCATTACCTTACTACTAGGATGTGGGGTTGTAAGTTATCGAAGTCACAAAGTTCATTTTAGCACTTGTAGTATATTTTTCGTAGGCACCGGGACTTCTGACAGTTTGCGCCGGAACTTCTGACGACGTCGGGAGTTCCAACCCAAACTGTCTAGAGTTCTGACACTTGCTGACAAGTGACTTTAAGTTTTATGTAGAATTTTTTAGATACACCTATTCACCCTCCCCCTCTCTAGGCATTGTTTATATCATTTCAATTGGTATCAGACCAAGGTCTTCTTTTAGCGCTTCACCGCGTGAGAAGAAACAATGTCGGAGTCCGACAAGACGCAAGCCGATGCCACTGAGATGGCCAAGAAGATAGCTGAAGAGTTGATGGCTGCTTAAGTCAAGTTTTTTCAAGATGAAATGAAGAAGATGTAATATGAGATGAGCAAGATGAAGGAAGAATTAAGCAAGAAGGTTGATGATGCAATAAGTGGCAAGAATAAAGCAAACAAAGATGCCACTAGTGATGTTGGAGCCAATGAGCATACCCATGGAAAGGGAATATATGCAAACATGAACTTCGACTATGGACAACTCATCAAAGGTTCACTTCTACATACTCCTTCCATCAACATTGGCAAGCCACCTCAGATTGATGGAACAAGATACACCGATTGGTCTTACAAGATGAAGATGCATCTTATTGCCACAAGACTTTGGGAAATTGTGGATGTTAGTGTGATGATTCCTACCGATGAAGGTAGAGAGATAACTCCGGAAAAAGTGCACAATCCCCATCAAAATGCATAGGCCGTAGCATTGCTTGTGTCAAGCCTAGGTCTAGATGAGTTTAGAAAGGTGAATGGAATGAAAAGTGCAAAGCAAATTTGGGATACTTTGAAAGTGTCATTTGAAGGAAATAAGAGTGTGAGAAAAGGCAACATTGAGTTACTTCATGGTGAATTGGAAAGATTTGTGTTCTTGCAAAATGAAACAACACAATCTATGTTGATAGGCTTATGGCATTGGTCAACCGCATAAGAGCTCTTAGAAGCACCGAATGGGATGACAACAAGGTTGCTAGAAAGATATTGAGAACCTATAGAGCCAAGAACAACATGCTAGCATCCATGATCATGGAAAGGCCTAGTTATGATGACATGACACCCCAAGAAGTTCTTTCAAAGCTCAAGCATCATGAGTGTCCAGATAAAGATGCAATCAATGCTCACAATCAAAATCCTAATGCAATGGGATACAACAAGAATGTAGACCTAAAGACAACTCAAGCTCATGAAGGTAGATCTTCTAGTCAAGAGAAGAAGAAGAAAGTGAAGGATGATTCCTCAAGTGAAGAAGAAGAGTCCAATGAAGAAGTTGCACTCATCATTAGAAACTTTAGAAAGTTCATAAAGAAGAAGAGCAACCGGAATACTTACGGTGATGGAAAGAGAAGGAATAGGAAGAGGTTTTGCTATGGTTGTGGTCAAACCGGTCACTTCATAGCCGATTTTTCTAATGAGAAGAAGAAGCACGAGCATGACAAGGATGAAGACAAGAAGAACAAAGGCAAGAAGAGAGGTGAAGCTCATCTTGGTGAAGAGTGGGAGTCAAATGATAGTGACTCAAGTGATGATGAGAAGAAGAAGAAGGGAGACGCAAACATCGCCATCCACCACTCTTCGTCATCGACCATGATCTTCCCCGACTCAACTTCACCACAAAAACTCTTCTCCAACTTATCTTCATCACCAAGGCTCTTCTCCAACCTCATCGACAACGATTACTACACTCCAACTTGCCTCATGGCTAAGGGGGAGAAGGTACATGTCTCATCTGATCCCTCTAGTGATGAGTATGATATTTGTGATGAGAACATAGAAGAACTTGAAGCAACCATGATAAAGAAATTTGGTAAAAAGGCCTACACTAAAATAAAAATTCTAATGAAGAAATTAGAGAAGAGGGATAGATGCTTGGAGATGCAAGGAGACATAATCACTCAAGAGAGAGACAAGAACATTGCACTTGAAGCATCTATCACCGAGGAAAACATGAAGGTTGAAAAGTTAAGCGTTGAATTGTCTTTAGCCAATGACTCGATTGGGAAATTGACTATGGAACATTCCTCGGTTAATGATCAAGTAGCTAGCCTCAAGAATGAGAAGAGTATAGCTCAAGAAAGCCTCACAAGCTTGGAAAAAATAATGAAATCTTGAGCTAAACTATAGTACTCTTTGGGCTAGCACTTCAACTTCTCCTAAGGCAACCGAAGACTCCAATGTCTCTACTAGTAATGATTGTAAAAGATGATATAAAATTGATGTAAATGCATATGCAACTAATCTTGTTGAGCTAGAGAAGAAAGACAAGGAGATTCATAGGTTGAAGATGATCTTTAACAATGGGTGCAAGTGTCAAGAGCAATCCAACAAGACTATATACAAGTCATCAAGGCACCCATCAATCAAGAAAGGCGTTGGCTACAATAGGTATGATGGAAAGGCCAATGGAAGGAACATGATCAATGGTGTGCCTTGTGTGATATTCACCAAAACTCTATCTAGTTGATTTCACATCAAATAAAGTAAATCTCGAGACTTATTTAATGGCAAAATCTAGCATGGGTTGGTTATGGCATCGCCGACTTGCCCACATTGGGATGAGGAACTTGGCCAAACTTCAAAAAGGCGAACACATCTTTGGACTAACAAATGTTTCTTTTGACAAAGATAGGATTTGTAGCGCATGCCAAGCGGGAAAACAAGTTGGAGCTAAACATCCTGTCAAGAATGTTGTAACTACCGAAAGGCCATTGGAGTTGCTTCACATGGACATATTTGGACCCATCGCTTATATAAGCATTGGTGGTAACAAATATGGTTTCATAATTGTTGATGATTATTCTCGTTTCACTTGGGTATTCTTTTTGCGTGACAAGAGTGAAGTACATGGCATCTTCAAGAAGTTTGCAAAAAGAGCCCAAAATAAGTTTGATGTCAAGATCAAGAGCGTTAGAAGTGACAATGAGACGGAGTTCAAGAACACCAACATTGAGGAGTTCCTTGATGAGGACGAAATCAAGCATGAGTTTTTAGTTCCATACATGGTGTTGTGGAGAGAAAGAACCGAACACTCATAGAGGCCGCAAGGGCAATGTTGGATGAGTGCAAGACTCCGGTCAACTATTGGGCGGAAGCGGTCCGCATGGTGTGTTATGCTATCAATCGCTTATATCTTCACAAGAAAAGAGAAAAGACCGCCTACGAACTTCTAACCGGTAAAAAACCTAACGTGCACTACTTTAAAGTTTTTGGATCCAAGTGTTTTATACTTAACAAAAAATCCAAAAGCTCAAAGTTTGCACCAAAGGTTGATGAAGGTTTCATGCTTGGTTATGGTACTAATGAACATGGACATCGTGTTTTCAATAAAACCACCGGTTTGATTGAAATCGCGGTAGACGTGACTTTTGATGAAACCGATGGCTCTCAAAAGGAGCAAGTCAGTATTAAGATTGTAGGTAATGAAGAAGCTCCACACAAAGGAATCAAGAAGCTTGCCATTGGTGAAGTAAAGCCTATCAAAGATGAAGATGAAGACCATGTTGTTCACGTTGATCTTGATCCAACCATTCATCATGTTTCATCCAATGAACATAGTGAAGCTTCCGTAATAAGAAATAATCAAGTTGGGAGATCAAATGAAGCACAAGGTCATTCTCATGAAGATGGTGTCAACAATGAGCAAGCTCAACCTCAACTCAACAATGAAGAAAGAAGTGAAGTCAACCCTCTACAAGCTCATGGTAGTGATCCTCCAATCGATCATGATCATGATGATGACGATGATGGCCCCATCCAAAGATCAACTCAAGTGCCACATCCTAGAGTGCATCAATCCATTCAACGGGATCATCATGTTGATAACATATTGGGGATCATTTGACAAGGGGTAACTACACCTTCCTATTTAGCAAGTTTTTGTGAACATTACTCGTTTGTTTCTCCTTTGGAACCTCATAGGGTGGAAGAGGCACTTGATGATTCAGATTGGATTATAGCCATGCAAGAGGAGTTGAACAACTTTACTCGAATGAAGTCTGGTCCTTGGTGGAAAGGCCCAAGAAAAATATGATTGGAACCAAGTGGGTCTTCCACAACAAGCAAGATGAGTATGGCGTGGTGACAAGGAACAAGGCAAGGTTGGTGGCTCAAGGATTCACTCAAGTTGAAGGCTTGGATTTTGGGGAGACCTATGAACCAGTGGCAAGGCTAGAATCAATTCGTATTCTACTTGCTTATGTCGCACTTCATGATTTCAAGCTATATCAAATGGATGTGAAAAGTGCATTTCTCAATAGCCCCCTATCTGGAGTTGGTGTATGTGGAGCAACCACTTTGAGCTTTGAAGACCTCAAGTACCCAAACCATGTCTACAAGCTCGACAAGGCACTCTATGGGCTCAAACAAGCCCCTAGAGCTTTGTATGATTGTTTGAAGGATTTCCTACTCAAACAAGGGTTTGAGATAGGAAAGGCCGATGCTACTTTATTCACTCGCAAAGTCAATAATGATATCTTTGTTTGCCAAATATATGTCGATGACATAATATTTGGTAGTACTAATGTGGCTTTTTGTGAGGAATTTAGTAGGATTATGACAAATAGGTTCGAGATGTCCATGATGGGAGAGTTGAAGTTCTTCCTTGGATTTCAAATCAAGCAACTCAAGAATGGCACGTTCATAAGTCAAACCAAGTACACCAACGACATGTTGAAGAAGTTTGACATGGACAAGGCCAAGCCCATCAAGACACCCATGCTAACCAATGGACATCTTGACCTTGATCAAGGAGGAAAGGACTTTGATCAAAAGATATATCGCTCCATGATTGAATCCCTCCTTTACCTTTGTGCATCTAGGCCCGATATTATGCTTAGTGTGTGCATATATGCAAGATTTTAAGCTAATCCAAAAGAATGTCATTTGATGGTTGTTAAGAGAATTTTTTGGTATTTAGTGCACACTCCTAATCTTGGCTTGTGGTATCCCAAGGGCTCCACTTTCGAGTTACTTGACTATTCCGATTCGAATTATGTCGGTTGCAAAGTAAACCGAAAGAGTACTACCAGGACTTCCCAATTTATTGGTCGGTCGTTGGTGTCTTGGAGCTCTAAGAAGGAAAACTCTGTTGCTTTGTCCACTGCCAAAGCTGAGTATGTGGCGGCCGGTGCATGCTGTGCCCAACAACTTTGGATGAAGCAAACTCTCAAAGACTTTAGTTGTGAGCTAACCAAGATTCCCTTTTGTGTGACAATGAGAGTGCCATTAAGTTGTCAAACAACCCTATAAACCACTCTCGAACAAAGCATATAGACATCCCAAGATCATTTTTTGAGAGACCACGAAGCCAAAGGAGATATCGCAATTCACCATGTGAGCACCGAAAAGCAACTAGCCAATATCTTCACAAAGCCCCTAGATGAGTGAAGATTTTGTGCTTTGAGGAGTGAGCTAAATATCATTGATTCTCATAACATGGCTTGATGTCTTGCACATACTTTGATTGATCTGGATAGGAGAAAACATCTGCGAAAATATTGAGTGATACTTTCAAAATCTACATTATAGCTTTCATGTGTGACTATTGCTTGTGGTGGTTGAATGAAAACTAGTCACACCTAAAAATGTTAGTGTCCATCATATTTTTGCCCCACATAGCGTGGTAAACTCAAGTTTGGGAGTTTTTTAGTTTCTCTATGTTGGAAGTCCTGATGTAGGTCGGAACTCCTGACTGCTGGGAGTCCCGGCTCGCGCCAGAACTCCTGACGGTCGGAAGTCCCGGCGCCTACGCCAGAACTCCCAACGTGGATCTAGACTGCATCGCTTTGACCACCTATTTTGACCACGCCTGCACCCCCTTTGACCTAGGGCCCAGCCTATTTTACTGTAGTCATTTCTCCCACCCTCCCTCCTCGCTCTCCCATCACCTCGCAGCCACTCCCTCACACCGCCTCCTCTCGCCACCTCGTCGTGCCCCATCGAGAGCTCCTGCCTGCCCCTTGGCCACCAGGAGCTTCGGCCCCCATCCCTTCTGGCTGAGTTGCCGAGGGTCCCGTCGGCACTCCTAGCCTCTTCGCCCCCTCTCCACCGCCCCTGCTCTGCTCTTCTTCCTCGGCTCGGTGGAGGGGATTCCGTTCGTGTAGGTGCTCATGCACGAAGATTTGTTCGTGGCCTACGGATTTTGTTTTCCTCCATCTTCTTCCCTTGCTCAAGGTACAACCATGGTGTCCTAAACCTGCTGACGGCCTATTTGATGGTCCTCTATCGGTCATACGGGAGCCCTAGCTCATTCCTGATCCTGCTGATGACTTCACACCTCCTCTGCCAGTTGACTACCATCACAAGGTCCGTGACATCAGGTCCATGCAAGGCTAGGATCTTTATGATGAGGATGAGAAGGATCTCTGGCTTGAGTATCGTTTCTGGCACCCTTTTCACTTTGATTTCTACGATTCCATTCTCTATCATAAGTTTCTAAAGAAGAGGGAGCCACCGGTAGTTCAGATGAAGGTTATTGATGCTTATTCACTTGGCCTATTCAAGGAGCTAGAGCTAGTGCAGTTGGTTTGTGATGTGCGTTGAATGGAGCTTTCCTACTTGATGAAATTTAGGAAGCATTGGAACAATGAGATTATCTATCAGTTTTATGCTTCCAATCACCATGAGAAAGATCCTACCGGTGCTATTGATATTATCCACTGGACTACTGAGGGCAAGCACTACAAGGTGGATTTCATCACTTTCTCTCCTCTTCTTGGTTTGAATGAGTATGACCACACTTCACCTGAGCTTACTAAGTATGAGGATGTGGCCTTGGAGGAGTATCGGCACATGTATCTTGATGGTTATGCTGCAGATGGACAGACAGTGTACCTGAAGCCCTACTTCTATGTTCTGAACAATATCCTGCGTCAGATCTTGTATCCGAAGCGAGGTGACTCCACTTTTCTTTGTGATGATTCTCAGAAGGTGCTTCAGCGCTTTGGTGATGATTTTGACAAGTTCTCCATCAGCCGCTACATTTGGAACAAGATTCATGATACTACTAAGGATCCTGTGAGGCACCTTCCATATGCCCCCTACATTATGCATGTGATTGAGCAAGCATCCGGTTCCCCATAGATTCCCAGCACAAGCTCCTTAAGATTTCCAACAAGACTTCTATCATAGCTACAAGAGACCTGAACAAGAAAGCTGATGCAGCCAAAGGCAAAGGCAAAGGTCCTTCTGGCTCTCGCTCTCGCTGTGGTGCTTCACCACCCACGCTTCTCTGCTTCTAGTCTTGAGCCGCTCTCTTCCTCCTCCTCTAGTAAGAAGCCCAGCAAGTTCAAGTTTCTCATGGCCTACATGTTTGGACAGTGCTGTGCTAGTGCTCAACGCGAACATGGCATGCAAGAGAGGCTCTATCGTTTGGAGCAGCAGGCTGGTATTGTGTCTTCACCTCTGCCGCCGTTTGTGCCTCCCCATGACCCTCTGGCTCTTTATGATGAGGCTTGTGAGGCCTAAGAGGATGATCTTCTTCTCGCCCTCATGGCAAGAGCAAGGCCACCTGAGAAGACAAGGACTACATCAAGGAAGATGATGATGACAACGATGATGATGGTGGTGATGATGGTGACCATGATGATGATGAGGACTATGAGGATGAGTAGTCGCTTTTCTCACATGACCTACCCCTTTCGGCACTTGTTGACAAAGGGGGGTGTTAGGCTTTGATCTATCATGTAATAAGTTAGTTGGTCACTTAGTTTTGAGACTTTAAAACTTTTGCCTTGTATGAACTATGTCGTGTGGTGGCTAGTATGTGATGGACAACTATATATGTGTTTGTGATGGATGATTGTAGGACAAGTAATGGTTGTTTATCTATCTATTAGCTTGTGCTTGTCTCTACTTGTGATGATGAATGTTTTATTTTGGATGGCCATGTATTGCTTCAAGTTTCTACTTTGAATTCTTGGCCATCACATTCTCTTTTACTTGTGGTGTGAATATAACATGTCATATTGCATCTCTTTTCATAGATATATTTTTGTTCACACACACTTGTTGCACCCCACAGATTGCAAAATTTAGGGGGAGCTTTTGTCTTGATGTATGCAAATCATGTATAGATGATTCTAATTGAAATTCAAATTCATGCATACATCAAGGGGGAGCTCTTCATAAATTTTGGGGTTCAAAAGCTTTAAATTCTTCCATTCTTATAAAATCCTAAGTTGGTTGTCATCAATTACCAAAAAGGGGAGATTGAAAGTGCATTTGCCCCCTATGTGGGTTTTGGTGTATCGATGACATCCAAATTAGGGACTAATGTGATCTTAATGAGATATGTCGCAGCTATTAGTCCCATGAAAGATTCAAAGAGTTGATAAAGATGAAATGGTATCCCTCAATTCTTGAAGTGGTAAAAGGCGTCGAACTCAAAGTAGATCTTCAAGTTTATATTTTATGCTTTTAAGTTTAGGTATGACGTACTATAAAGAGGGATGCAAACTTAGTTGGTCTGAGGAAGATAGAGTGCTCAAGTATAAAAATAAAATCAAAAGAGAGACACTCTAGCACTTCACGAGCACGTAGAATAGTTTTCGGTGACTTTTGGTGTCGAAAGTCCAGATGTAAGTCGGAACTCCCGACCGTCAGAAGTCACGACTCACGCCGAAAGTCCTAACGCCAGTTACTTAGCCTATGTGGTGACTGTGGCCATCGGAAGTCCCGACGTGAGTCGGGAGTCCCGACAGTCGGAAGTCCCGACACCTGGACAACTGGCTGCCCCGCAGACCGCGCGCGTCGGAAGTCCTGACGTACACCAAGAGTTCCGACATTGATGTGTTCGTAATGACTTTGACTTTGCATGAATAGTGTTTTCTTCAGAGGTCGGAAGTCCCATGATCTGCGTTGGAAGTCTCGACGTAGATCTGAACGGTTAGATTTCTACTATGAGTATAAATAGCCCTCTCCTCTTTTCTAACCGTGTCTCACTGATTCACTACTCACCAACCTTCATCCAAAATAGCTCCTAAGCATTCAAGACTCTCCTCTTCTCTCCCCTTTACTCCAATCCTCGATTCCCCTAGGGTTTTGAGTGAAAGGACAGTGGATTGAGTGAGAGCATTAGTTTGGCAAGCTTGAGCACTCGATTTCTTCGTCAAGCCAATTGGATTTGCGTCTATTACTCTTGGGGCTTTGCCCTAGCTAGCTAGGCATCGCCCAAGAGCTTCCATCTTGTGGAAGAGCCTTGAGAAGTTTGTATTACCCTCGATTTCTTAGTGGAAACCTCGAGTGACCTTTGTGGTTGCTTTGAGAGAGGCAAGGAGGTGAAAGAAACTCCGACCTTTGTAGTCACCTCAACAACGAGGACGTAGGAGCTCCTTTATGGTGTTGCTGAACCCTAGGATAAATCCTTGTGTCCCACATGCTTGTTGTTGTTGAGACTTGTGCTATCACTTTTGTTCTTGTGTGTCCTTTCCTCCCCCAAGATTTTCTTAGGGTTTGGACTCGATCTACGAAGTGGTGATCTTTCAGCGTCAAAGGAGCAACCCCAACGCGTTACCTTACCACTAGAAAGTGGGGTTATAAGTTATCGATGTCACAAAGTTTATTTTAGCACTTGTAGTATATTTCTCGTAGACGTCGGGACTTCTGACAGTTTGCGCCGGAACTTCTAACGACGTCGGGAGTTCTGGCCCAAACTGTCGGGACTTCCGACAGTTGCTGACAAGTGACTTTGAGTTTTATATAGAATTTTTTAGATACGTCTATTCACCCTCCCCCCCTCTGGGCATTGTTTAGATTCTTTTAGTACTACACCGTTCATGTTGTGGCATGGCCACCTGAGCCCATGTCGTGTGATCATTTGGCTTGCCTTCATCTTTCTTAACCTCACAATAAGTGTACACAATATAGCCACCAATTTAATAAACTCGGTCTCCACTCAATTTTCTAAATTAAGAATTTACTGCACCTAGCATTTATTATGGGCCTAAAAATTTATTTAAATTAGTTGAAATAAGGTTAGGCCAAGTCTAGTTAAATCTAATAAAGATAGTTATCTCATCATCATTGGATGAGGTGTTCTAAGTGGTCGCACAACAAATTGTATGTCATGTTGTAAGGCACGGTTATGTTTTGCATGTAGTCATGCATCATGGGTAAATTTAATTGACGAATAATCTGCTTTTTTTAGTTGCCTAGTTGGACCGAGTGAAGTTGGGCCAGGCTTTTATAATACTGAGGTGAGCTATCTGAACTTCAGCGGCGGAGCTGGCCAGGCCTGGCATCTGGGCCCAGTACATGGCCCTGTTGGAGTGGTCAGTATTAATAAAGGAAAACATATAGACGGCCCATTGAGAGCAGCTAGTACTTTGGAGTTTGGACTCGTGGTCCGTCCTAAAAAAGCGACGAAATTTAAAAGTATTTCTTACTTTCATTCTATGTACCTTAGTTTTTAATCCTTATTAAATTTTACATCTAACAAATCTGGTTTATTACTATTCATTCATCTTAAGCCAGTCTCAGTGGATAGTTTCATCTTATTGTTTCCAAGACTGTCATATCATGTATAATGAAATAAAACTCGGATGAAACACACATTCTCAATGCAAAGTTTTATTCTAAAGTTTCATAGACATTTAATTTCAAGACTCATAAAGTGTTGGTAATCATGCCAAACTTATTTTTTTCTCTCTTTTTAAATACACTGTTATGTTATAAAAAATACTTATATGGCAACCTATTTAATGCAAATGAAACTTATATGAAACTCCCACCGAAAGTGGCTTTACACGTGGATCTATATCATTATACACGGAGAAACGTCGATGTTTGCAAAGAGCCTTATGCCCCTCGTCCAAATTTTTTCACCGTGTTTCTTACCCCCAAACAAAATAAGCTCGACGTCCTACCCAACAATTTTTTTCTCACTAAAGATTTTCTTGACCTGCCCATAGGCTATGCAGCTAACAGCACGACAACCCAGCCCGAAGCACGGCTTTTTTTTTTCTCCTCAGGCATGCCGGATGACACAGCACGGCTTGCTAAAATACACCAGTCCTAACAAGGCCCGCTAGTCAGTCAAAGATTATACATGCATCAGGCTCTCGCGCTTCCTCAGATTAGATAGATGGATCTCTTTTCTGAGAAAAGATATAGATAGATATAAAAGAAGATTTTCTAGGGTTTTCGGCCCACCAAATGTTCCATGGCCCATATATAGATTCAAGCGTTCTTTTCTCCGACGCCACTTTACAAAGACAAGCCAGGAAGGCTGATGATTGATTGGGACTACAATCAGTCTTTGGCTTTTCGCTACCTTCCAAAAGACTCGCTAGAATTGAGGAGGCCCTGTACCATGATGCTCCACTCCAGCTCAGCTATGCGCCAAGCAGGCGGCAGGCCGGCACCCGGCAGTGGAGGTCCCGGGCTCTGCTCCACTGGACGGCGAGAATAGACACTCTCTCCGTCTCCGATGCCATCGGGCTGATGGTTTCTCCGATGCCATCGGGCTGATGGCTATTAAAGCTAATTTGTTATGAGAAAAAAGATACTGTGATAAAGTTCAAGCGAACAAGGCGTTACCTGGTTGCAGCCACATGCAGATGCAGGAACCAGTACTACTCCGGTAGTTGTGAAGACAACTAGAGACAAACTCCCTCGATCTCTGTATAAGTCAATTTTTCTATAGTTGTCTTAAGTTAACTTTTTATGTTTCATATAATTTGTAGAAAAAGATTATAACGCTAAATTACTATTATTAGATATACCATAAAATATATTTCCTAATATGTTCATTTGGTCTATAAATATTTATACTCTTTTCTCTATAAATTTAGTTAAATATAAAACAATATTTTTAAAGCAACTCTAAGAATCAATTTATTCCAAGATGGAGCCTCCATTTTGGCATGGAACATGCATCAGACAAGCACTAATGCTATAGTCTAATGCCAACAACCTCTTTGGTGGTCTCATACATTGACACTAATAACTATACTCTAAATTATAATTGTTTAAAATATGTTACATTGGTTAAGCTTATGCATTTTCGAATTTTTTTTCTCAAAAAAAGCTTTTGCATTTTGACTACTTAATACTAGTAGTGTATTTTCAAGCACTTTATTTTTTATAAAACAATACTACTACACATATAGTTCTTTCATAGATAAAATTCAACATCTTAAGTAAGTGTCATGATGCAGGTTGAAATGACTGTTTATACATTGTAGTAGCTAATAATTGAGTCTAACTAAGATCTACAATCCCTTTTTAATAAAATAATAGACAACCAAATAAAACATTCAAGAAGCACTGGAATTTAAACTTAACACATGGATTAAAATTTGAACTAATAACATCAAAAGTTGAAAGCCAAAATATAGATTTATGGTGTCAAAAAAATGTAACAAGAGCTTATATAAGTTAAACTAAATTTTTAACTAATTACATCTTAAAATCTGTAAAGTTGCTATGCAAAGGATAAAGCACATATAAATAATTGAAAAGTTACTAGAACTAGATAGAGTTTATAGATTAATAGTAATTAGAAAATTTATTATTAAAACTAGATATGGATTATAGAGTATCTAAATAGGTATTGGGCTAGGAAACGAAGAGCGAGACATTAAAGATAATCAATTTTGATTAATTATAGTCACTAAATTCATACATAAATGTTTAATCTTTGTGTATATAACATCCAAGGCCGTGCTGGAGCATGGTTGGATGGTATAGTGGTCTATAATATGATAGTTTGGCTAGTAATATCTGCAAAAATATGTTATTTCAATAAGAATAGCAATATGTTATGAACTTTACTTGTCACAAAAAGAAAAATATGAAAATGTACTCATGAAAGAATGTACACAGTAACATCAATCAATATGATTATATTTCTAAATATTAGTATTCAATTCTCAATCGACAACATTTCTAAACTAACAGCTTATTTTGAATCAGAACCGTACCAGAGTAGTTAATTACACCTAATGTACTTACTTTGGATAAAGTTCGAGTCGAACTTTTAAATTTCATCATCAATAAGATTTAAAAAAAAACTCATTTTCAAAACATATAAAATCTCCACACATATCAATGTTGTTCTAGTGATCCGGTCCTAGGTACCACCCTATGTTCCAAATTACATAATAAAAGTTATGTATGAAATGCAAAAACGGCCTATAAACTAGAACGGAGCGAGTACTCAGTAGCCAGTAGAGTGCAAACCTTACTGTTGCAATTTATAGACTATACAAAATTTGGGTAACACAAAATTACTTGTTTTGGGACAACGATGGATCAGAAGCTATATACATTTGTTTGACCCGTGTTTGTTCATGGATCACACAACTAACAGATCCCCGGAAAGCCTGTCTGAAACTTGTGATGGTTCATAGGGTGATGTGTGTGTGTCTGTAACATGATTTGGAAAAGAAAAAAAAAAGGAAATTGCCAGTTAAATTTGGTATTAAAGTCGGGTGATAAGTTGGGCCAAAGTTTATATTTTAGTATAAAGAAAAATATATATAGATTAAGCCGGCGATAAGTTGAAGCGGACCGACATTTAGCAGCGTCAATTATTCAGCGGGGCTCACACGCACAGCGGCACAGTGCAAGTACGGTGGGCTCTAGCACTTCAGGAAAATTCAATTAACGCTGTGTATGAGAGAAAGATGGGGTACAGGTGTTAAAAAAAATACAGAGGACTGTCAATTCATTTTTGTACTGTCCTGTGGGATCCCTTCTCACACCTGCGAACCGTGTGTGCTTGCACTACCGCAAATCAGTAAATTTCTTAGGACTGATAATAAAGAGCACAAACTCGGAGTTGATCGAACGCCTAAAAGCTATCCGTTTTACGGTCCCGGGTCAGATTAGTAATCAATGAACGGAAGGATGAGGCAGGAAAGTTAAATTGCACGCTGTTAAAAGAGTGCTGATGCTATAGGTACGCAACCTTTAGAGCATCTCTAGCAAATGACTCTTCAAAATAGGTTCCTACTTAAGATTTTAAGGCTTCTTCAATTTGAGGATTCTATATCCTGAGTTTATTTTTTTGAGAATTACATAATACATCGCAGATGCTCACAACAAGACGTGACACTCGCTTCCTATGAACGCATCGCACGTAAACCCCTACTCCAATAAGCTTCTTCAAAAAAAGCTAGGCCGATAAATCATCGAGATTGACGAAGTCACCATATATCTACTCATTTGTCGATTTGAAGGTCCCCTTACCACCAAAGTGGCAAATCTAGAATAAATTGTTGCCGGGTCAGCACAGACTCATATTGCTCAAACTTGAAGAAATCTAACACTATGCTCATTACATAACATGCACATAAAAATTAATAATAATAACATATTGCAAGTCAAGCATTCATATTCAAGAATCGCCTCCAATATTCTTTTGATTACCAATCCAATGAGACAGCATAATTAAACACTAAAGTATATATTAAGTAACCTGCAAGCACTCATGATAAAGTAGAGCTTTTTACCTGTATGGCCCTAGAAAAAATACCTCTTTCTTATATGGCTTTTTTTATTTGAAATTGCTTGTATGGCCTCGAAACGAAATTTCCTTTCCTTCTATGGTCTTCATGTCTGCTTTTGTCACCGACGGTGTTAAGTCAAGGGTATATTGACCATTTTACCCCTAGCAAAAAAAAATAAAATTAAGAGTTTCAGATTTTGAGTAATATTACTTAAATAAGTTCACACATAACTATATCTCATGGAAACTCTGGTATGCTTTTTTTTCAACACTTCTCCTATATTTAGGTGCCTAAATTTTAAGATAACTTCGGCAACACTTTTGTACAACAAACTAGTAGAACTAAATTGTTATTTTGTGATTTATTTTTTGTCTTTCCATCGTAACATATCAAATTTTGTCCTTGTTCCGACTATAAAAACAATTATAAATTGTTAATTGTCTTTATGTCAACATAAATCGGATTTTATCGAGTTTGTAGTTTGTCAAACGATTTTTTTTTTATTCCGAGCCGAAAAATTGCAAATTATATCTACATAAATTACAACAAACTAAAGCTATAATTTTAGTAGTAAATATATGCAATAACCGGGCGCTGAAAGGCAACTTCCCTCCGTCACCTAAATAACTATTGTTTTCGGCTTCGAGAAACAACTTTGACTAAATATATATAAAAGTATTAATATTTATAGTACATAATTAATATTATTAGATAAATCGTTGAATCTATTTTCATAATAAATTTATTTGAAGATACAAATATTACATGCATTTTCTATCAATCCAGGTCAAACCTACAACACACACCCAAAATGACAGCTTATTTAGGGACCGAGTGGTCAAAATTCAAGCACATGAATTTTAGCAAATCTCTTTTTCCAACATTAGCATCCATACCTTCAGGTCTGGTGAACAAAATGCCTGTATCGTTACTTCAGGTCCAAAACGGTCACGCCGGAATGACATTCAGAGTTCATGGCCGTGTTTGTTGCGACCAAAGCTTGTCGGGCCAGACAAGGTTAGCCTTCTTGAGTCTTTTTGATGTATGTGACGGAATTGACACCTTCACATTATCGAAAACAGTCAGGTAGGTAACAGAAACATTCAAGCTTGCTAGGGATCCGAAAAGTCTCTAAACTGCTCCAATTGCTCTTGCACCTTCACCATATGCATATGATGATGCTATCCGTTATCTCGTGTTCATGCGCTTGCAGGTTTTACACCGTGGATGAGTTACAAGCTCACAGCCATAGTACCACGTACACTCACATGAGTAACAGGACACACACAGCAATGTTGTCAAAATGCTGAACGAACGCCATCAGTCAGGCAGTCCTACACCCATGACCCATCACATCCCACTTCCAGCTGCGGTTTCATCAGGGGCAAGAGACAGGGACGTCCAAGAGAGAGAGAGAGAGAGCAGATTATCAAGCCAAACACGGCGAGAGAGAGAGCAGATCAATCGATGAGCTGTTGCCGGTTCGTTTCTATACTGATAATTTCGGTTGACGTTGATTTGTTGTAAAAAAATATTATTTACTAACTGATAAATTCAATCGAAACCAACGATCGAACAGTCTGAGTGTATTACCAGCCGAGCTGAGCTGATCACCTCTCTCACCGTCCCGTCCCGTTCTCTCTCACAGAATCATCACTCTGCGGCAGTGCACTCTCCTCAGATCTCACAGCCAAAAAGAGGGAGCTTTAACCGCCGGGTACGGTCCGCTCACAGGTAGCCATGACCAGGCGGCGGCCACCACCATTCCCGGGCCCGTGTCGCCGCCGCCGTGTTCCTGCTGCTGCTGAACCCGCCCCCGACCTCCCAGCTCGGCCTGGGCGCCGCCATTGCCGCCTGGATCCACGGCTCGCCGCCGCCTCCCTAGCCTGACGACACCGCCGCCGCCTCGGGCCCGCGGAGCCAGGAGTACACGGCGCTGCAGGCGCTGAAGGCGGCCGTCACCGAGGACCCCAAGGGCGCCCTGGCGTCGTGGCAGGGCGCCAATGTGTGCGCCTACAAAGGCGTGTACTGCTCCGCGCCGCCGGACGCCGCCGGCGCTGGCGCGTCCGCGGTGGTGGCTGGCATCGACCTGAACCGCGCCAACCTCAGGGGCACGCTCCCCGACGCGGTGTCCCTCCTGGCGCACCTCACGTTCCTGCACCTCAACAGCAACCGCCTCGGGGCGCCGTCCCCGACGCGCTCCGGGACCTGCAGTACCTGACGGAGCTGGACCTGAGCAACAACCTCTTCTCAGGCCCGTTCCCGGCGTCCACGCTGCTGATCCCGTCGCTGGTGTACCTCGACCTCCGCTTCAACGCCTTCTCCGGGGAGCTCCCGCCGGAGGTCTTCGCTAAAGACCTCGACGCCGTGTTCCTCAACAACAACCAGTTCGAGGGCCAGATCCCGGACACGCTGTGGGCGTCGCCCGCCACCGTCATCACGCTGGCCAACAACCGCTTCACCGAGCGCCGTCCCGGCGGCGGCCTACGAGTTCGGCGCCGGGGGCGCCAGGGGTTGGAATCCCGCGAGGTGCTGTTCCTGAACAACAACCTGACGGGGTGCGTGCCCGAGGCGCTGGGCTTCCTCCCCAGCATCCAGGTGCTGGACCTGAGCTACAACGCGCTGTCGGGGCACCTCCCGGGGACGATCTCCTGCCTGTCAGGGGATCGAGGTGCTCAACCTCGCGCACAACCAGCTCACAGGCGAGCTCCCGGACCTGCTGTGCGACCTGCGCCGGATCATCAACCTGTCCGTGTCCTTCAACTTCTTCTCCGGGATCAGCCAGCGGTGCGACCGGCAGCTGGGGAGCCGCGGCGTGTTCGACTTCGTGGGCAACTGCGTGCCCGGGCGGGACATCACAGCGGCCGCAGCCCGAGTGCGACGAGTTCCCGGGGAAGCCGGCCTCAGCTGCCTCCGCATCCCCTGGGGCGCGCCAGCCGGGTGCGGCGGCGGCGGCGACGCGGCGGGCGCGACTATTGGCGTCGGCGTCGGAGTTGGTGTCGGGGGCTGCCGTTCGGCCTGCCAGGCGCCGCCGCCGCCGAGGCGTGGTCACCGTCACCGTGCCGTGATCTGATCTGATCTGGCGGGGGGCACCTTTTGCACCTTTCTTCTTTGGTTTCTTTTCTTACTCTTCTTCCTTCCTTTTGGGGGCAAGTAGCCTCGATCGGCTTAATGGGTGAATATTGGTTCGTTCTCGGCTGGTTAATTTCGCCATTTTGTATGTTGTTTAATCAACACTTCCCTCAGAGCATTGCTCGTCCATCGGTCCATGACAGCGTATGGTCGCTGACGAACTGGGCGGCCAGCTGCAAGCCTGCAACGACGCAAGTGACTGTCGATAGGCATTGCTAGCTGTTGACATATGGTGACGGTGTCAAGTTGTCCGCTTTTTCTTCTCTTTAGAGCTGGATGACGGGGAGGACCGATCGGCCGGAGGAGGCCAGGCTCAAGAGGAGACATTGAGCAAGCTGCGGAGCTGGGAAGAAATGGGAGCCTCGGAAGGTATGTCAATGGGCGCCATGAATGCGGGTACGGAAATGAACCGTTGATGCAGCTAACTACCACTCTCCTATAGGAGTACAGCACAATGCACAGCGAGCGGCGTATGGACTGGCCCTGTGCAGGGCGCCAGGGCGGGGCTCTCGCCTCGCCCGCTGCGTGATGTGTTGGGTTATCTTGCAGACTGTACTGTAGACCTGTACGACCCTTCTTGCGCAGCCGCAAGGTGCTTCATAAAATAGCGTCCGCGGCCACGACGAGAACGTAAAATTTACTGCTGAAATACGTGCACAGGAACCACCTAAAAAATATATTATCTTATTATAGGGAAGTTACCGCGCAGAAACTACTTGGTAGTTTCTTACGGGCACAAGACACCACAACTAGAAACTATTTTTTCAACGAAGTATGTTTTAGAGGGACCTACCTAAAAATCAGAGCAATAATTCTTCTCGCCATTTCTCTCTCTCTCCGATCCTTTTTGTGGTTGGCCTCTGTCAGTGGCACCACCACCACCTCCGTGGTTCCACCCACCGCCACGCCTTTTGTTTCGGTGGCTGTGCGCGGAGATCCAAGCTGGTTTGGTGAGTTCTCGCACCCCTCTCTCATTTTGTCAGCACCACCACCTCCCTCCTCCTCCTCTGTTGCTCCGCCATCGCCACACGCCCTTGGCTAGCAGCTGCATGAGTGACACGGTGGCCGCTTCCAGTTTCTGGATTTGCAGCTGATCACCGCAGGCTTCGACTGTGTGTCTTCAATTCAGGTTCCGTAGTCCCATCTGCCTCAAATGTTACAAGGACATGGAAGGAGAGCCAAGGATTTGCGCCTGTTATATCCTACATGCTGAGCTTAAGACAAGCTTAGAACCTGCTGGAAGAAGGAATGTAAGGAGGTGGAAGGTACTGTAGCACGGCTGGCAATAGAGATCAAAGAGTGGGGGCTGAGGACCAAGTAATGAGTAGTTGGGCCTTTGGTTAGTGGGCTTACAATGGTCTGTTTGTTTGGGCTGTAGGCGGTAATGGCGGGTAAAAATGCCGATGTCTGAACTCTGTGTTAAGGATGAAATGGATAACGAATTCCGGTAAACCTGTCTTGTTCTTCATTCTGTTCTTCTCTGTTTCCATTCTTAAGGTATCTTCTGAATCCTATCCCCATTATCCACCTAGTCTCCCCTTTAGGCACCGATTCGATGCCCAAAACCGGGATTACTGGCGAGATACTAGCGTTTCTTCTTTGTTTTTACTGCTACGTACAGCACTGGCCTAAAACTCCTCTCTGTCGGTCAAAGGAGAATAGAGTTTACAGGCACATATATTCCTTAGAAAAACAAAAAATGATTTCACCAGGATGAATTAGCACGAGCAGTGTTCTGTATTCCTACCGGTTTGGTCGTTGGTACATCCATCGACGACCTCATGATAAATCAAACGTTCACAAATCACGCAAGTTATTATACATATATTAGCACACACGTGCTCACGACGTATTCCACGTAGTAAATAGTAACAAACATTCGTACATTCGCGCAAGTACAGAGGCGATCAAAGATATGACGATGATGCCATCGCTACGACATAACCTGCATGCCTGTTATTGGAGCTTGAATCGCATACTCGCATTCAGCTGACGTAGCATATGGGGTCGGGCACCTTGAAGGTGCGGTCGCCTTCCGGCGCGCTGGTGAGGCCGCTCCACTGGCTTCCCATGCGTTGCCCATTGATGTGGTACCCGGCGTCCACCAGCTTCTGCTGCCTGCCGGACTTGCATGGCACCTCACCGACGAACCCAGGGACGATGGTCTGTAAGGTACAAAACACAGGTGACATAGGGCTGAGAGTATTTTGGTGCATGCAGGGCGTGTGATTTGGGGTTCTGAAAGTGCATGGCCTTAGCGCGGTAGCACTGCGTATTTATCGCATGATGGCCTATACCAGAGAGAGAGTAAGGGCTAAAGTGGATTTAGTAGGGAACAAAAAAAAAACAACTTAGGTTTGTTCCTTCCTTTCTTTTTCTTTCTTTTTTTTTCCTTTTCCTTATAATATTATCTCTTGTGTGCTATGTTTCAGCAATCTACATAGCAAAAATCCCACAGTTTGTACATCGTCCATTTTTTTATATTTAATCTTTGAAACAGGTACTTGTATGCTCTTAACATTTTGATAGGTTGCTCTTCCTCATCCTAATCTGGAATATCTCTCTCACAGGTTCAGCCAATGCCACTCTCCCTTGATGTTGCCACCTTACGGCCACCGACCTCGCCACCTCCACTCACCCGTAGCCGTCACTGCCCTTCTCTCTAAGCTTGCACTTGGTCACTCCTGCCGCTAACCCCGCCCTCCTATTGTCTTTTCTATCCGCTGGCGGCGCTCGTCGCCTTTCTTTCCACCGGTCGAACCGCCCAAAGCGCCACGCCTCCCGAGATCCGTTTTCTAAGGTCGAGACCTCCCTAATCGGAACCAAAGGAAGAAGAAGCGCTCTTGCTAGATGTCCGCGCGCCAAATTGTCAGTCAGATGTCCATGTAGCTCAGGGTTCACAACCGCACGAAGCCCGCTTAGCCCGACACGTGCACGCCCGCCCGGTGGATGCGGCCCGGCTGCACGTCCGAAGAGGAAGGTTGTACGGCCGCACAG